>JAQQPU010000816.1:0-24886 GCA_029168905.1 Artemia sp. Kazakhstan ARC1039
TGAAACGGTTGAAACGGATTTTAGATGAATCTACTCTACTATAAGCAAAAGCCAGGCGTTACGGAGATGATCAATAAGAAGGGAGCGGGCAGTTTTGAGATCCTTTCCAATTGGTAAACCAAGGTAAATATTTTTCGGGACAGGGGCTACAGACAGTTCTCCCAGCCTCACAAACGAGACCTCTTATTGGTGCCAGTTGAACAGAAGAATCTCCGACTTCTGCGGGTTAAATTCAAGGCCAATGCGACTGAAATTTTATTGTAGTGTGGAGAACGTGGTCTCTGTACCTGCGACTGTGCGGCTGGGGTTCAGAATGTCATCGGCGTAGGTTATCACTGTAACGTCTATGCCAGAAGCTATGCATATTGTCTCGATAGTAGACTGTGGCTCAATAATACAGTTATTTAAGGCACACGGGGATGTGACTGATTCTTGTCGAGCACCCTTTTTTACTGGGACTACAGAATTCTCTCGGTAGGACAGCATCACGTCTGGTGTATATTCAGTGAGGGCTCGACCATGGCCAGGAAGTAGGACTTCAGCCTGTAGGTGGTCGTACATGTCTTTAATGGGTAGTAGGATGTCCTTCTGTACACCTGTCTTTCCCATACCCAGAATGAGTTGGTCATGGAGAAGTGAGTCGTGGGCACGGCGGATGTCATGTAGACCTATAACAATGGACTCCTTCGATTCATCAGCGTCAATCAATAATGAAGCCAAAGCAGAAATGGCGTGGCCGCAACCAAGACCCTTCTGGAACCCAAACTGGGAAGGAAGAGTCCAGCATTTTTCCTGGATTTCATCAATGACCAAAAGTTCGAAGACTTTGCAAAGCGTTGGTGCCATTGTGATCGGTGTGAACGAAGCACATTCCGAAGTTCCTTTCTTCCTATTTTCCTATCTTCGGACTGGCCTATTTTCCTATCTTCGGACTGGCGACCCAGTACTGAATGCCGATGGTACGAGTCCAGTGGTGAAGATCATCTGAAAGAGAAGAGTTTGGTTTCCCATGAAAGTGGGGCTGCAATGGCTAAGATGAAGGGCGGATACACGGTCAATACCAGCCGACTTCTTCTTTTTCAACCTTCAGATCGCGGATGCCACCTCTGATTGGGTAACTAGGAAATCTGTATCTGGAGTTGATGAAAGGAGGGATGAAAGCATTTCTTGAACAGAAATGTTAATATCCTGTTTTGAGGCTGAAAACTCATCAAGGTAATAGTTTATCCATGTTAAAGATGTCATGACTGACTCGGGACCCGATGACTCCTTCTTCGGAGAGCATGGGTCAGCTCGGCGTTATAAATATTAAGACGTAGCCGCGCATCTCTTTTATCACGATGAGAGAATTTCATAAGTAGGTCAAACGGCACGCGAATTTTTGAGAGAACGAGATCACAATAATCTTGAAACTTTTCTTTAGCAATTTTACGCCAAACCGTAACCTCATGCCACTTCTGACTCCTAATCCAGTAGGACGGCCAGAAATTTAGTAGGTTTAGGCCAGCTTCTGTGATGAAATGTTCTTGCAGGCATTTCACATTATATTTATTCACAAACGGTCAACCACAAGAGACCGCTCGGAAAAATTTCCGTTTATATTCCAAGAGAATAGTGAAATGTTAGGGATTTCGATACTCAGCATGTTAATGAGTTGCCTTTAGCTGGTTTTCCGGACGCTTCACGCTATAGCAGGTATGGCCCGCTTTCTTGCACGAAACGCAAAACATAGCACGAGTACACTTTTTTGCATCGTTCTTTTTGGAGACGTGGTCAGACGCGCTGCATGTGGAGCAGAGAGGACTATTGATGGACTCGGCAGCTAAGTGACCTTGGTTGTGGCACGAGTAGCAACGACGGGGTAAGAAACGGAATTCTTCAGTGGGCAGTTTTTCGTAATAGATCTTCACAGAGTCCTTAAGAAATTTATCCAGATCCGATCGACAGCTGAAAAATACTTTGAACGTAAAGGAACTGCCAAGCTGTTCAGATTCGTAGTTCTGGGGATAAGTGCAGTTAGCTCATCCGCTGATACGTCAGAAGGGACTCCTTTCCCTACACCAATATAGTTAGGGCTCTTTATGGCAGCAGAGATCTGCGGCTGGTTGGTCTTGATTGAATCAACAATAGTTTCAGCTATGTCTTTCGAATGAACCACTAGTTTCCAGTCCAATTTGACTTTCCCTAATTCAGATATGTCACTAGTATCCGCACATACCCAATCTCTTCCTCGCACTCGGGGTATCAAGCGACTCGGGCAGATTTTTCAGGGTGATTGCATAGGAGGGCTTATCAGGCTGATTTGAAGGGCTTGGCCATTCGATGGGTTTGTTGGCATTAATAGCTCGAGGCAATTTATTCACCTTAATAGCTACGGTTATTGCAGTAGCTTCTCTAGTAGCCGGGACTACTTGTAGCTTGGTGAATCCATCTGCAAATGTCCGTAAAATTCTCTTCATCTTATGCGTGAATTTTACAGCATGTTGTAAACTGCATTAGTTAATGGAGCGATTCTTTGGCTTTCAGAATTTCTTCTGGTGTGAAAAAGCCGACGCCTGTATCAACTATTCCCTCCAATTTTTCTCCTCTTTCCATACTATGGCTCACAAAGTTCAACACAGCATTCAAGAACAATTTGCCCTCCATTTCAGTCGACATTCCGAAAACAACGCGGTACTGTCGACGCATCTTCAGAAAAGGTTGAAATTTGCTTATAATATTTGCCTAATAGAATCTTCTATTGGCAACCTCCAATCGGCAACACTGAGCTAAAATAATTGTTCCCTGGGGAAATCACAGCGGTCAAAATAACCAAACCATAGATAAGCCGATTATAAAAAATCTTTAAATATATGTCCTCTGGGAAATTACTCACAATGTAAAACAGCGCTTTATCCAAAAAAGAGTTCTTTGCACCACACGCTCTAGATCAAGACTAATCAGTAGACGCAGTCAATTATACAAAATTAAATGTCACATGAAACCGGTGTTTTTTCAAAATTTCAAACAAGTTTGTGTTCTTCTATAATTTTCGTCTTGATTGATTAAATTTTTGTGTTTTTATTATAGTTAACAAATTAGGCATTACAAAACCGTTGGCTATTAAACGAAAGTTACGATCTATTTTAATTAGCTCTCGCCCCACCTTTCTCAGGGCCCCTGAGAGAGAAAAATTTGATGTTATTAGACCTTTTTCAACACCTTTTCTCTCCATAAATAGTCATATCTTAATGGTTCAATGATTTGGATTACCTATGTTTTGAAGAACAAGGAACTCTTTAAAAGGTATCTGTAAAGCTGTCTTTCAAACTGTCACAATTTTTAAATAAAATTAGAATTTTCATAGAAACTGAAAAATTATAAGTTTCGCCGGGACTGTGAAACTAGGTAAATTCTATGCAACAATATGAAAAGATTTTTGGGAAAATAATAAGAAACGAACTTGATATTCTTTTATTAGGATGGGGGAGATGAAGAATGGCTTTCAAATGGGTATAAACAGTTTTACTCACTAATCCGCGAGGTAGAGGGTAGTTACTAGTAGTACTACTACCAACAAGTCACTGCAGCACCAAGCAACCTGAGGACGACGCACCTCCTTACGCTTCTCTTCTATCCCAATCTATTCAAAGCCTCCCTCTTGATACTTCCCCAGGAAGTTTCAATTTCCCTTAATCCTTCCTTACGACCTCATTTTACTCCATTGGGGGACGACCTGCTTTTGTTTGGCCCTAGATGATTGAACGAAAAGGACAATCTTTGGCTATCATTCATTTTTCATCCGCGGAACGTGTTTAATCCATCTCAACCTGTCTAATTATGGCCCTATAAATAGGTATCTGCATTACTGAAGCTGTACAGCCGAGATGATAATGTTTTGTTACACTTTACCTTGGCTTATGTAAAACTCCTGCCGTAAGGTGGTTGGAGTAGAGAGAATAGCAATTTTACTCCTCGAGGCGGGCCTTTACTCCGTGGCATTGTATTTAAACGAAAGTGCTCTGCACTTTGGCAATGACACCTCAACAGGGGAAGAGGAACAGAAGGGTTTATGATGCACCCTCATAAATCTATAGACGGCCATGATTCCTTCGTAGTAAAAAAAAAAAAATGCAAAAATAGCCATACAATCTGCTAAATATCTAGTAAATTCAGAAAATGATTAAGCATCAGGCTCGCTTTCCCCCTTAAGAAGTATTACCCATCTGTAATATTAAGCATCATGTTTTTCAGAAGAAGAAAAAGGTGAACGCATACAGATTGATGGTGTTGGCGGCATTGGATTTAAACGACAATGCAGTCTTCATTCCTTGGTATTGAGCTCCAAAATCAATTTAGATGGCATAGTTACTGGAGGCATTTATATGCAGCCAAATCTTCTTCTTTTTATCTCCAATGTTTCTGGTCAGTTTGTCTCGAGGTATTTCATAATCCCTGAGAGGTTAGTACAACAGTTTCTTAGTAGCTATTTCTGTAGTTTCTTACAGGAGGGAATCCCTGGGGTAGGATAGTTTTATTTCTTTGAGGGAAGCTGGGGATCATCTATTTTGGGTTGTACTTACTCCTACCTTTCCTGGATGTTGAAAAATACTTTTTTTTTTTTGGTATTTTCATTTGAACGAGGAAATCCCCCACTCCCTATATTTGGAAATTAGCTCTTTACAAGAAGGAATTTTCAATATCATTTTAGAAAAATCAGTAAAGTAGAAAAATTTTAGAAAAAGTAAAGTAGTAGTAAAGTAGAGTAGAAAAATTTACAGCAGAAAAAATACTCAGTAAAGTAGAAAAATTTTAGAAAAAGCAGTAAAGTAGAAAAGTGTCAGTCGATCAATAAATCCAAAGGTTTTACAAGTACAAAAATCTTAACAAAGATAGCCCTTACGCGTAAAAAATATTTTTTTTGTATACTTTTCAAAAATTGACAAAGTGTGAAACACGAATAAAGTTTACCTCAAATAATTTACATGTTTTTCCTAAATTTAATTTCAATATATGAAAAATTAAAATTTTCTACTGATTTAAATATGTAGAATCTAGCATAAATTGCTTTTTGCTACTGAAAAAATTAAAAAAAAATAAGGCAATTTTAAAGGCAGCTAATTGCAGAGTCAAATAAAATGAATATTTCGGCCATATTCAGCTTCCGAAATAAAACGAAGAAAACTACCTGAGAAAAAAAAACTCGAAAAGAAGAAAAAATGAGGATATTTACAGCCGGTGAAAATGGAAATGCAATGCAAATATTTCAGCCAAGACAACCTCTCGACCGTCCTCAGTGCAAAAATAAAAAAGAAAAAAAGTAAAAAACACCATTAAAATAAAAACAAGAACCTTTCTAAGTAACGGTGAAAGTGTAATTGAAGGAAAATAATGCTTTAATTTCTTGCTTTTATTTTAGTTGCATTTTTTATTGTTTGTTTTTATTTATTTTAGTGGTTGTTTTTTACGGCCTATTTTTCTATTTTTGCACTGAGGACAGTCGAGCGGAGGTCTGGGCCGAAATATTTGCATTGCATTTGCATTTTCACCGGCTGTAAATATCCTCGTTTTTTCTTCTTTTCGAGTTTTTTTTCTTATCTTGTCGTGCTTATCCAGTGTGGTCTCAGAAATTACTTAGAAGAAAAATGAAAATAAAATCAACAATAGACGAGTCTCAAAGTCATTGACTTATGCAAGTTCAGCTAAGACTGACATAAAAGGTAATCCATACAGCAAAGCCTTGTCCGCGGGGAGTGTTAGGGGGTTTCACCTCTCCCCTCAAAATGTTTGTTCGACTCGTAAAAACGAAAGAAAATGCATATAAGCAAATTTGTCATTTGTTTTAAATTTTTTGGTTACCCCCTCTTCCCTCCACTACAAAAAATATCCCTCCCCCAATAAAAATCCTAGATATGGCCTTGCCATACAGACAGAATTATATCTGAAGCAAGTTTTTAACACTGTTCTTGGTTGTTTGTTAACTAGCATTGTATGTCTTTTAGATACAGGTTTACTGTCATCGTTTATTGGTTTGCAACTGAATCTTTGCAACTGCAATTATTTTGCAACTGAATCTTCTTTTTGTTAATCTTATCAGCTGTATTTTGTCCTCTGTTCTCAGTAACTCGCAGTATTCACCGAACTGATATATTATAATACGTTATAATTACATAATGATAATGCATACATGTATTATAAAAAAAATATTATCTTATATTATTAAACGGTCAATAATTTTATATATATTTTTAACTGTAATTTTTTTCTTGTAAACAGCAATATGTTTTTTCTGAAAACATAGATTTCCCGTTTCGAAAAAACGATCTAGATAGGCCACGACTATTGGAAAATTTATTTTTCCCTCCCAGACTTCATAATTCTTTCCGTAAATCGTCTGCTGACTGAAATTAGAGATCCTTGAAGGTTGAAAGTCTTGAACATAATTAGGAGAAGTTTCAAAACGGAATTTAATTGTTGACAAATCGATTAGTTCCGAGCTTTTAGAGAAAGACATTCCCGTTTGATAGCTGTGAAGTGAGTCTCGAGTTTTTACTTGCTATGCTATGCTGCCGTAATTACTTGCTATGCTTGCCGTAATTACTTGCTTTGCCGCAATTACTTGCTATGCTGCCGCAATGCTATGCATTGCGGCAGAAAAATTACAATAATAAGTTGTGTATCACTGGATAGATCTTCGCTTGGTGAATATTTTTCGCTCAATAAGATTTTTTGCAATAGAAATTGTTCGTTTTCCGATGTCAAAAACGATCTTGATAGATCATCACACTGGGGAAAATTTTGCATTGCCGCCTCTGCAGTTTTGGAGCCTTTTATAGGACGAATTGGTTTGGCCTTTTATATGACGTCACTTGCTCCTAAAGAGTTCCACAAAAAAATCCGGAACTTGAACTTATGTTTTGCTTTAGCTTCATTCAACCAAGAAAAAAACCAAGAAAAAAACGAAACTATCAGTAAAATTGTTAATCTGAAGCAATCAGACATTAATCTGGCGATGCCGGCCAATGCTGTTGCTGATTTAACTGTGCCTAAGGAAAACCAATTTAAACCACAGGAAAACCAACCACGTCAAAAGGAAGACCAAGAAAAAAACGAAACTATCAGTGAAATTGTTAATCTGAAGCAATCAGACATTAATCTGGTGATGCCCGCCAATCCCGTTGCTGATTTAACTGCGCCTAAGGAAAACTAACTTAAACCGCAGGAAAACCAACCAGGTCAAAAGGAAGACCAAAGAAAAAAGGAAATTGAGCTTTCCTTCGACCGTCCTCAAATTATTGATCGAACCATCAATAATCGTAATGTTTTTAGCTGCAAAGTAGCTGGACAAAATTTATCACAAATCAGTTTAGCGGCACGTCCACAATCCCCTGAAGATGGTCTGGACCACCTTCATATAGCCAAATGCGCTTTTTAGACCCGATAAAGCTGTTGAAGAACGCCTTGCACATCCTTTAAATTATGGGATCTCTCGTAACTTAATGGATATCATGGAAGAAAAATTGCGAGAATCTAACAACTATGCCAAAGGCTACATGAAAATGCGAGAAGTGGCAAACGATATACGACAGCCTTGGTTAGAAGACTAGAGACAATGAGAATTAATATATAAAAGCTTGCCGCGTAGCCGTGCCGGGGATAATATATATATATATTAGATGAAAATGTTCAATAAAGTTCTTCTATTTTTTCATTCACCTTTAGGATTTCATTTGCTCGTTCCTCCCGTAATTTTCTTCTTTTTTTACTTGTTTTTCCCTTTGGTTATGACTTTCATGTGAGCCATCCTAGCCGAGTGGATTGGTGCTCTGGATTTAGCATTCTTTGTCCAAGAGGGCGAGGGTTCGTATCCTAGTGCACCCTATTATTTGGTTAGGGACGAGTGTCAGTGGGGTGACTCTGTAAGCTCAGCCAGAGGCAACCAAAGTCTGAATGGGTACCTGGAGAAATCTGGGGAAGGTAAACAGGAAGGGTGTTCGAAAGCACAGGATGGTTGGCCCCCAACCGCCCATTGCACTTCCTGGCTGAAGGGCCAGGAAACGGAGATCAGCACCGCCGGTAGGGACTGTAAAGTCCAATGTTGTCTTTTTTCTTTTTTTTATGACTTTCTTTTGGCCACTTTCTCCCGATGAATCACTATGTGAGTTAATTGTTAAGGGTTAATTTAAACTTTACAAACAGCCTGGTATGGTCTATTTTATTCTTGTGTTGTGTTTACCCATCTTTTTGTATCTTTATTTGTGCCCTTTGAATTAATGAACTGTATTTGCCAAGTTCATTTGTGTCACTTTAAAAGAGGCTATTCGGTTCTCTGTATGGTGTATTAGCCAGGAAGCATCTTCTGCATGTCTGCTTAAGGAAATAAATTCTAAAAACATGATTATAGCCAGGATTCTTAATCAGATGGGGGGAGGGGTGGTCTCATTAAGATGAAGTGTCCTGCTATAGAAACAGTCTTTTTCGGTTAAGGAAACCCTAGTGCATGCGATAATATATACAAAAATTAATTAAACTAATTTAAGGCCTTAATTTTGTTCTTGGAAGTTTTTTTTTTTGAAGCATCCGACTCATTCCCTTTGTGTTACAAAAGTGAAACTTGCAGAAATGTACCTACTCCAAAAAGGCCAAAGAAAGGGGGTTGGCCATTGCATGGACCTTTTCTTGAACTGATCTAAAGACTTTTTTTCATTTTTTGGCTGTAGTTTTATTATATAAATTAACTAAGGAATATTATCTCATTAGTAGCCGCGTAGCCGGCAGACCGGCAGGATTTGTCATAGTATTTTTGAATTTTGCCATGTTTTGTGCATTTTTGACCTTGCAAGTGCGTTGGGGCAAATGTCCCACTATTGAAATTCTGGCTACGCCAATGACAGGTATTTTCTTTTATTCAGGTTTGATGAAAATGCCCTTTCTTTCACTGCGTCTGAGAATGTCTCATCCATTCAGCTTCCGTCTTTAATAGAAACGTATTCAGTTGCATCGCCTGAAGAAGTTATTCTGCTGACCGAAGATAAACAGCTTTTAAAATTATCTGTGATTGACATGAAGTTAGAAAAATTGGATTTATTATCTGGTTTAGTTGTTGCTAGCAGAATTTCAACAAAGGTAAGATTTCTAATCATGGTTATGTTTGACACTGTCCTAAATATAACAAAGCGTTTATCATAAAATACGATGCGAGGCCACAAAATTCCGGGGCTAAATTTAAATTTCTTTACATTAACTTTTTTTTAAATTGGAAGTCTTTTCACCTTCAATATACACGCCTCCTCCGTCCATACACCACTCCATAGGAATTTCCCATTGTTGGAAGTAATGCTTCTTATTGTATGGAGCAATCCTACATACGACTTTCCTATTATTGGCAGGCCGCAAACCGAGATTAGAGTATTGGAAGCTACAGTGATGACATCCGTCAAGAAAGGTTTTAAAGCGTGGACTTTTCGGAAGACGGAGGAGAGTTAGTAAGATGTTTTCCAGAGGAATTTTCTACGGATTGCTTTGAGTACTAGCTTGACAGTCTGTGTTTTAAACAGTAAGCTGTACGGAAGATGTGGTTTTATCCCGCTTTCTTCATGAGAGACCATAATGAGAGAAAGGTTGGGATGGCGACATGTTTTGCGGTTGAAAGATTGAAAGACACATTGCCAAAGATCGTCCTTTTGGGCCATTCATATCAGGTCAAACGAAAAGCAGTTATCCCCAAATGGAATGGAAAGAGTCATAAGGAAGGGTTTGAAGGGAATTCGAACATCTTGGGAGGGTGTAAAGAGAGAAGCTTTGAATAGATTGGCCTGGAGGATGAGTGTGCTCAGCTGTGTTGGCCTCTGCTGGTTTAGTCTTCCAGTGAGTTTTTCGTAGTAGTAGAAATCGTAATCGGATATAGAAAGGTCAGCCGAGTAGGGTGGATGCTCCAACGTAGGAATTCCTTGTTTTGTATAACAACTGATAACTAAATAACACAATATTTATTGTGAATAAAATATTTGATTGAATAAAATAAAATGATTACATAAGCAAATTATTATATTTTTTAGTTAGAGATGATAAAAAAATGATTAATAGACATAGCGTTGTTATTTTATAGTATTATAATATTACTATACATATAAATGGTTTTACTTTTATAACTTTAATAAATCAAATAATATTAACATTTTGATTTCTAAATATCAGTAGGCCTATATGTATATTAGACTGACAATGCACATTCATTTGTATTTTTTTCAGTAAAGTGCAAATTATGTTCTGGCCTTGGGAACGCATAGGGGTTTTGAGCCCTACTCATGTTAATTTCTGCTCGTTTTGAGTTTGACTCGGTTATTCATTGTAATTTCTGTCCGTTTTGGGTTTCATTTATTTATTGAAGCTGATTTGTGGTAGTTTTACGCTTGGTAGATTATATGATTTTATTTTTGCTCATTTTTGGTTTAATGGAGTTCGTTACTTTTCTTTGAAACTTATTCTGTGGAAAAAGTTTTTTAATTAATTTCTGTTCGTTTTATATTGACATAATCTTTTCAGGGAAAAAGAAAATAATACATTAAATCTCTTCATTTTTTTAAGACTTTATAGTTTGGCCTGCTATTTGTATGCTGGAGAATAATTTTCAGCAATGTTTAACAACATATACCGTTTTAAAAATCTGGACACAAATAGTAGTGTTTAATTTAGTTTCAAACCTCCTCTAATAGACCTGAAATAGAAAACTTGATACCATTCGCAAAAAAATCTGTTTACTTTCTTTGTTAGCTTGGATACACTTGCGTTATTTTGATTTGGTTAAATTTTAAGAGCAGAAGTAGCCCCGAAAGTTTCAACATAATACCCTCAATCGTTCTTGGGATACTGCTGAGAAGCCTTATTGGGAGTTAGCATTAACACAGCGCATTTTGATTTAATCTTAAACCAACATTTAGTTTTTAAACATAATGGGCAAATGGGAGGAAGGCCGTGGAAGGGGTAATAGTTGCCCTCCAATCACTTTCGACTATTAAAAAGGGCATTAGACCTTTCTATTTTCAATCGAATGAGCCCTTTTCAAAGTTCCTTCGACAACTTCTTTGATACGAAGTGCCCTGGTCTATTAAAAAAAAAAAAAAAAAAAAAAAAAAAAAAAAAAAAAAAAAAAAAAAACATTGTACCCACATCGATCTTTACTATAATGTCAAGCCTTCCAATCAGTTTAGACTATTAAAAAAGACTAGCCCTTTCAATTTCCAATCGAATGAGCCCTTTTTGAGTTTCTACGACAACGCTTTCTATAAACACCTTATATGCCCCCAGGGCATAAATTCCAACCCTTGCCCTGAGGGCTGTGACGGGGTTGTCACCCTCAAAGACCTAATTTCCAGAACATTCAACTACGTGAAACAAAACGGTTATCTCAAAATTTTGATGGGATGTGTTTGGGGAAATAGTGGACGTGAGAGGGGCGTTAGTTGCTCTCCAATCACTTTCAACTATTAAAAAAGGCACAAGCTTTTTTGAATTTCCAATCGAATGAGCCCTTTGAAGTTTCTACGACAACGTTTTCAATAAAAACCTTACATGCTCCCAGGGCATAATTTACAGCCCTTGCCCCGAGGGCTGGGTGGGGGGGGTGTCATCCTCAAAGACCTAATTTCCAGAACTTTCAACTACTTTGAAGAAAATTGCTATCTCAAAATTTTGATTGAATGTGTTTGGGGAAAAGGTGGGCGTGAGAGGGGGGTAAGTTGCCCTCCAATCACTTTTGACTATTAAAAGGGCACTAGCCCTTTGAATTTCCAATAGAATGAGCGTTTTTTGAAGTTTCTATGACAACACTTTCTATAAAAACCTTATATGCCCCCAGGGCATATAATTTACAACTCTTGCCCTGAGGGCTGTGGGGGAGGGTTCTCCTCAAAAACATAATTTCTATGTGGAAATAGACTACCCTGAACAAAATGGCTATCTCAAAATTTTGATTGAATGTGTTTGAGGAAATGGTGGGCGTGGAAGAGGTGTTAGTTGCCTTCCAATCACTTCCGACTATTAAAAAGGGCACAGGCCACTCCAATTTCCAATCAAATGAGTCATTTTCGAAGTTTCTACAACTCCTTCGATACGAAGTGCCCTCGTCTAAAGAAAAAAATAAATAAACAATACATTGTGCCAACATCGTTCTTTACTTAGGCAGTGCGATTGCGCTGCCTATGATCAAAAGAGAAATCAACGAAGCAAAGCCAAACTTACTTCAAAGAGGCAATAAAACTATCAAAAATCACATTCCACAAGATAAAAGAGAAATTTGGGAAACCAAGTCAAACAGAAAGACTGGATTTTTAGCTAGCTATCCAATTAACGATAACAAATTATCAGATATTGAATCTTTACTTTAAAGCAGAGCTGGTAGGACAAAGGATTTCAAATAACGAGAAAGAGGGCTTTTTCTGATTCTCAAATGGTGTTCTATGACTCAGGTTGGAGCACCGCATCGCACCGTTTCGTCATAAGTTATGTGGGTTAGGAAATCGAACTCTGCCTTATTTCAACTTTCCGATTTGCTCGATCGTTTTACTGCAAAAATCTTGGCTTTTCTAATTTAATAGTGACAAATATTTTTTTATTCTGCCAAACAGTAGAATAAAGTTTTCCTCTAGTCACTAGACTAAATGATAGGGTGACAATATGTGCGTGTTATACCGAAGACTAAAACACCCAAATCTTGCAACGAGTTACGACCGATATCAATCACATCTACCTTTGCAAAAGTCACCGAGTCATTCATCCTGCGTGAATTGCTCAAGCAAACGCGGGAAAACATAGACCGTTACCAGTATGGCGGCCTCAAAGGTTGCAATACCTCGATATACCTCGTGCGCCTAGTTGACATTATCTTTAAGTGGCTTGACAAGGCCAGTACCTTCATCGACCTAGCTCTCGCCGATTTCAGGAAGGCATTTGACCTGATTTGTCATCTTACGGCAGCAAAAAATATGCGAGCAATGGGCGCACAGAAGCGGTCTCTTGCATTAGTGATGAGCTTCCTTCAGGACAGAACGCAGTGTGTATTTCCATTGTTTGAAGGTGACTTGATCTCATACTGGTCTAAACTTACCTGTGGAGCCCCTCAGGGTACAAGACTTGCTGGTTTCATATTTATCTCCCTCATCAACTTCTTCCTTCAGAATTTCGAAGAGCGACTCAAATTCGTCGACGATTTATCATTTGTCCTCAAATACCTCGTGAGAGAAGGTGTAATCGAACGTCAGTTCAGCGAGACCCTTCTGGCATCCTTCTCTGAGGACTGTGAACGTTACAAGTTGACACTGAATGCAGATAAATCAACGATCCTCAGGTTTTGCCCCTTAAAACGTGATCTGGAATTCCCACAAGTCCCTTTCCCTATTGTTCCATCTGCAAAAATCCTCGGAGTCACATTATCGATGGACTGCACATTCACCGAACACGTGGAGAAGGTTATTAAGGCTGGCAATGCATCACTTCAGACCCTAGTCCTGATGCGCAGGTTTGGCTGCGACACTCAAAGCCTAAAAAATGCCTATATTACGTATGTGAGACCTCTACTCGAATACGCCGTCGCTGTCTGGGGACCTTTTGTCCAGAGCACCCACTACCTTTGCGATGACCTTGAATCTTTGCAGAAACGAGCAGTTAACATAATCGTTGGTAACAGAAGTGACGACTACAACAAACTCTTACAAGAACTGAACCTTGAATCCCTCAGCGACAGACGATTATCACTGATCATGTCCCTCGGCAAGTCACTGCTATCTTCGCCCCATCACAGACTGATCCTCCCACCCGATGCTCCTGTTAACCAAAGAACCAGATCCCAGTTGAAGCTACAACCCCCGGTCTGCAGGACCAACCGCTACAAAAACACGTTTGTCCCCTTTTTTGTAGAAGCATACAACAAGACTTAGTGTTATTTGTATTCACGTGTTAGTGTTCTTATAGTGTCATTTGTTTTTTGTTTTTTTTCTTTTTTTTCCATATTGTTGTAAAGACGACATAAATTAGCCATGGCTACGCTGTTCGTTCTTAATAAACCTATGTCTATGTCTATGTCTAAATATGACATACTGCATTAATTTTCTCTCCATATTGTTTGTTGATTTATATCTCTTAAACTGAAATATTGTTTGGAATATTCCTGTTTTTGAAAAAAATCAAAATATTTTCAAAACTAAAAAAAAATTGAGCGCAATTTCTTCAAAATTTTCACTTTAAATTAAAACACCGAGGAAAACAGTGTTGAAGAATAATTCTTGCAGTAAAAAAAGTAGACTAAGTAGAAAAAATGACAAACAAGAAGGGTTAGATGAAGAATAGAGAAAAGGGAAAAGCAAGAGTAGAAAAGGAACAAGGGTAGAAGAGCAAACATTGCAATGAAATCATTAGTATAGTGAAGAAGAGTTAGCAGAAACAAAGAATTCTACAATAAAATAAGTAGTAAAGAAGAGTAAGTAGTAAAATAAAGAAGAATAAGTAGCTAAAAAAAGAAAACCCTACACTCTAAAGAATGCATTATTCAAGAAAGTGAACAAAAAATTACCTAGAAAATTTTTCCACAAAAGTACCAACAAAACTATAGAGTTGACACGTGGAAAATAACAGCAATGCTTTGGGCTTGGAATTTTGAGGAAGGCCAAGGTTTTGATCAAGCCCTACCAAATTTAGCAAGTCTCCCCGTGAGTTCATAAACTAAAGAAAATAACACATAGATAGTATATAGTTGAAATTTCATATGAGAAACTTGTTTTTTTTTAACTTGTCATGAGAAACTTTCGTAAAAACATAAAAACATGAAGAATAAAAGAAGAAGAAAACTTCTTCCAATTTTGTGGAAGAAGTTTTTTGATTAATTTCTGATCGTTTTATATTGACATAGTCTTTTCAGGGAAAAAGAAAATAATACTTTAAATCTTTTCGTTTTTTTTTAAGTCTTTATAGTTTGGCCTGCTATTTGTATGCTGGAGAAAAATTTTCAGCAATTTTTAACAACATACACTCTTTTTAAAATCTAGACACAAATAGTAGTGTTTAATTTAGTTTCATACCTCCTCTAGATGACCTGAAATGAAAAACTTGATACCATTCGCAAAAATAAATCTGTTTACTTTCTTTGATAGCTTGGATACACTTACACTATTTTGATTTGGTTAAATTTTAAGAGCAGAAGTAGCCCCAAAATTTTGAACATAATACCCTCAGTCGTTCTTGGGATACTGCTGAGATGCCTTATGGGGAATTAGGATTATCAAAGTGCATTTTGATTTAATCTTATGGCAACATTTAGTTTTTAAACATAATGGGAAAATGGGAGGGTGGGCGTGGGAGGGGGATTAGTTGCCCTCCAATCACCTTCGACTATTAAAAAGGGCATCAGCCCTTTCTATTTTCAGTCGAATGAGACCTTTTCGAAGTTCCTACGACAACTCCTTCGATAACGATGTGCCCTGGTCTAAACGACAACAAGAAACATATAATTCATTATGCCCACATCGATCTTTACTATAAAAATGTCCAGCCTTCCAATCACTTTCGACTATGAAAAAGGGCACTATGCTTTTCGATTTCCAATCGAATGAGCCCTTTTTGAGTTTCTACGACTCAGAGGGCTGTTAGTCGCTCTCCAATCACTTTCAACTATTGAAAAAGGCACTAGCCCTTTCAATATCCAATTGAATGAGCCCTTTTGAAGTTTCTACGACAATGCTTTCTATAAAAAAAAAAAATTATATGCCCCCAGGGCACAACTTATAACCCTTGCCCTGAAGAATATGGGGGGAGTGTCCTGCTCAAAGGTATAATTTCCTGAACTTTTAACTGCGTGGAATGAAATGTCTATCTCAAAATTTTGATTGGATGTGTTTGGGGAAATGGTGGGCGTGAAACGGGTGTTAGTTGCCTTCCAATCACTTTCGACTATTAAAAAGGGCACTAGCCATTTCGATTTCCAATCGAATGAGCCCTTTTTGAAGTTTCTACGACAACGCATTCTATAAAAACCTTATATGCCCGAAAGGCATAACTTACAACCCTTGCCCCGAGGTTTGTGGGGAGGGGAGGGTCGTCATCCTCAAAGACCCAATTTCCAGAATTTAAAACTACGTTAAATAAAATGGCTATCTCAAAATTTTGATTGGATGTGTTTGGGGAAAAGGTGGTTGTGAGAGGGTGGCTAATTGCCCTCCAATCACTTTAGACCATTAAAAAGGGCACTAGCCCTTTGAATTTCCAATCGAATGAGTCTTTTTTTGAAGTTTCTACGACAACGCCTTCTATAAAATCTTATATGTCCCCAGGGCATAACTTACAACCCTTGCCCTGAAGGCTGGGGGGGGGGGGGAGTGTCCTCCTCAAAAATATAATTTCTATCTGGAAATCAACTACGCTGAAAGTAATGGCTATCTCAAAATTTTGATTTGATGTGTCTCGGGAAATGGTTGGCGTGGAAGGGGTTTTAGTTGCCTTCCAATCACTTTCGACTATTAAAAAGGGCACACGCCACTCCAATTTCCAATTGAATGAGCCTTTTTGAAGTTTCTACGACAACTTCTTCGATACGAAGTGCCCTGCTCTAAAGAAAAAAATAATACACTGTGCCAACATCGCTCTTATATACCCCCAGGGCATAGCTTAAAACCCTTGCGCGGGGGAGTGTCCTCCTCAAAACATATTTTTTATCTGGAAATCAATCATGCTGAACAAAATGGCTATCTCAAAATTTTGACTGGATGTGTTTGGGGGAATGATGGGAGGGGGGCAGTTGCCCTCCAATCACTGTCGACTATTACAAAGGGCACTAGCCACTCCAATTTCCAATCGAATGAGCCTTTTTCGAAGTTTCCACGACAACTCCATCGATACGAAGTGCCCTGGTACGAAAAAAAAAAACAAAAAAATAAATAATACATCCTGCCAACATCCTTCTTTACTTAGGCAGCGCAATGAATAGATACTTCTTTTGAAATTACTAAAAATACTAGCGTAAATAGTGAGGTATTGACGATGTGGCGTAACCCCTTATATACTTAATAATTTTTGTTCTTTTAAGTTTTAATGTAGCTCCTTACTTTCAGTTGAAAAACTTGTGCTCTTTATTGAATTTCTGATTGTTTTTATATAATGCTGGGAAATCCAGCGCCCCCTTCCTGAAAATTCTCTTCCCCCATGAAAAGATCCTCCCACGTAATAATTCATGGTCTTGAATTATTCTGGAAATCACTCAACAAACTCGACTGGGAGTGACCTCACTAATCAAAGCCTCTGGTGTCATAATGCAATAGTATTGACTTGACTGCCGGTTGCGGGGCTAAATGGAGGATTGCAGCAACTGTACCCATGTTTCACGGCTGCGGATCAACCCATGCAAATAAATCTCACAGGCTATACATGTTTGTGCTCCCTAATCACAACTGTAGATGCGTTATAATTATTGTAAGTTATTGTTTGCAAGGCCAACGTGTCATTAGAGAACTTCTGAAATAAGTTCTATGTGCGTGAAGTGATGGTCAAATTTTAATATCCACATTTTTTTTCTGAACCATTATAATTATTGTAAGCTATTGTTTGCAAGGTAAACGTGTAATTAGAGAAATTTAGAAATAAGTTCTATGTGCGCGAAGTAATCGTCAAACTCTGTAACCGCATTTTTTCCCCATAATAATACTGTGTACTATTTACTCCGGCTAATGAACATCCGTGACACGGTTCATTGTGTAAACTTTATCTCTAAGTGAACGACTTATTTTCAGGTATAGAAAAGTACATGTCATCTTGCTTTCCTTTCGCGCCATTGAACGTCTAAAGTATAATCAAAATACAAAATTTAGAAAAATTCAGAAAATGTAGAACTTCTATTTCGAAACCCGGATTTCTGGTATTATTTTCCCAAAATTTGTGAGAGATGCAACTGCTTAGGTTGTCGAAGAGATAATGTGAAGTTATGCTAGCATTCAAAGTTATTTAACACCACAGTTATTTACCACTAATACCTCTACTCCTTCAACGACTACCTTTATTTATTTATTTATTTTATTCAACACAGGAGAAAGCCATAGGCTTGTCGCAGCAGGGTTTTCTTTACCATCTTTATTTTTACTACGACCGTTTCGGCAAGTTTTGACCAAAAATAAAAGGTTGTCAACCACAAAGGTTGTCAGTCAAAAATAAAAGGCTGTCAACCACAAAGGTTGTCAGTCAAAAATAAAAGGTTGTCAACCACAAAGGTTGTCCGTCAAAAATAAAAGGTTGTCAATGACACCAAATCCCCCTCGCCCACCTTTTGCTTTTTGCTTTGCTTTGCAAAGTTTTTGCTTTGCAAAGTTTAATAGTAATCAAAAATCTTTGAGGGGATAAGCTATATATCCAAATGACCAAAATGTGTCATAAAATTTTAATTGAGCAATTTGGACTTAATCAGTTTAATTTAATAAAGAAGATATTAAGTATTATCTATTGAGCTTTGATGATGGAGGGTAAGAAAATGTCTTTTTGTTTATTTTCCCATATTGATGGATATTTATTTATATTTAGTCAACAAACAATGGTAAACAGTAACAACACATTCAAAATCACGTGCTCCGCCCAAAGCTATATGGCTGCGAATGCAGGTTTGGGCCTATTTAGCATTTCTTAAACTTTCTTAAACGCAGCATTTCTTGATTCATGCCAGTCTTTCCTGTTCAATTTTCTAGTGTAATCTTTTTTTGTGCGTTAATTCTCATGTTCGTTTCAACCAATGAGTCCAGTACTCTTGTTTGGAGAGGTATTATCTTTTTACTGTAAAAATCGTTTGAGTAAGTAAATTCACTCATTTATCTTATATCCTAGAAAGAAAGCTGCTGATAAACTTGTGCTAGTTATTGGTTTATTTGTTAATTAGCTTAGCTAATTAATTGGGCTTGTTGGCTAAACCCTGTGGTAGCACTGTGGATAGATGCTCTGCTTGGCAATATTTGGCTCAGGGCTCGATTCCAGCTATCGCAAGGCTATGCAACAAGCTCAAATAATTTCGCAACAGGCTGTAAAAAAAGAATCTTGTTAACAAAAATGTCGATTTGATACGTTATTTACCATTGATGGCTCTAAAGAACATTTAAAAATTTAATATATATATATATATACTGCAGCCCCCAAAAAAACAAGAGAAACCTTCTCTTTATCGAATAACTATAAAACCAACTCGCAAATAAATACAGCTAGCTTAATAGTTATGAAACTAAATTTTTAATGTTTAATTGTTATTTAAATTAATAGTTAAGCTGTTTATTTTTAAACCTGAATATTTAAGAGTTATTGAACGCCAAAATGCTTTGTGGTAAGGATAAATGAAATGACTTTCACAAGCCCCATTCTTTTTTTTCTATCCTTTAGACACATATTTAATGTCTCTATGTCATCTCAGTAGAATAAATCTTTCATTTTACTTAAAATTTATTTTACTTAAAAATATCTTACTTAAAATTTTATTTAAAATTATCGTATTGTTACTAGTTTCCTTTCATAAGGGGAGAATTTAGAGCCATCTAAATTCTGTAATTAGTTTTTGTGTATTTTACAGATGGTAGTTTCTACTTTAAGCTCACATGATTATGTTTTCATACTAACTGATGGGGGCCATCTATACCTTGACGGTAAAGTTATATTCAGTGGAGTGACTGGATTTGAATTAACTTCTGGATTTCTTCTAATGACAACGTTTGAACACACTTTAAGAGCCTTACCATTAAACAAAACGTCACTTGGTAAGTTTATAATTCCGTCGTAATTAGATCTATTTAGATACGAGGGTAAGGGATCCTGGTTGTAGCGATAGCTGCAATGAAGTAAAAGACGTCTATACAAATAAGATGAGGGATTTTTTTTCAAAATGTTGAATTTATTATAAATGAATACCAATGTTTAATATATAATGGTATATTTACAATATTTAATGGTAAGTTTATGCTTTACCATCCTAAAAACTTCTCCACCCTCTCACCCTGTAAAAACAGTCGATTGGCTGTGAAAAATATTTCTGAAAATGTTAAAAAAATTTATATGAAAAATTAAAAAAAAAACATGAAAATATTCTCAATTTTTCCCGTAGAAAAAGGGATGTATGATTAATTTTCAGTTTTGTTTTGAATTCTGTTAAGGCATTTCTTTAAGATTGGTTTTGAAAATTATTTTCGAAAGAAAAAAGTTTTCCGAAGAAAAGTAAAGAGCGATTTAAAACCTAAAACGAGCTTAATAATATAATAAATGAAATTTAAAACGAACCGAAATTACAGTTCATGAATGAAAGCCAAACGAACATAAATTAAATTTAATAATTTAGTCAAACTTAAAACGAACAGAAATTACCTTCAATAGAAGCAGGGCTGCCACCTTCTGAAACCTCCTTAAAGCTGAAGTAAAACTAGCGCTTTACTGAAAAAGATTTATATTTTGAACAGGGTGATTTCAACAAGACCGGCAAAAAAAAAGGCATTAAAGGCTTACATATAAGTGCCAACACGAACAAGACTCGGTCCACCTCTTCTTCAAGTCCTTTAGAGGACCAACATCATTTGCGCTTTACTGAAAAGATATGTAGTTTTTAAGAAAAATATCTATTTTAAACAGTTTTCCATTTGTCATTATCATCAGTAGTGAAAATCAGAAATTGCTAATGCCACAAGGAGTCCTTTCATTTATAGTTGAAATAATTAATCTAGTTTCTTTGACTTATAGCAGTAAATTTTCTCTCTTTTAAGGACCTTCCATACGGACCTTTTAAGGACATTTTCTCTCTTTCTCTCTTTTAAGTTTCTCTCTTTTAAGGACCTTCCATACCAAAAATATCATTTTGTGAGTCTCTGTGTTGACTGTCATCAGTCTCAAAGACAAAAGGCCCATTGACAAATCTTCCCAGCACCAAACCCTGTCACAGAATAAATAATTTACATATTGTGTCCGCAAAGATTTCAATCAAGGTAGTTATCACACCAGGAAACTTCCAAAGCTGTCAAATTATTCAATGATGCTTCTGTTAAGCGGATTTTTAATGTTTTCCAAGCAGGTATATTAGAATATTTTTAGGAACTGCCCTTTCCTGAACTTAAAAAAGAAATTTATGAAAAAATTTATGCTTTCTAAAAAAAAAAATTTTGAAGACTTGTCCTGAGGGCTAAGGGGGGAGGGTTTTGATCCTCAAAAACATAATTCCCAGACCTTTCAACTACGTTGAACAAAATAGCCATATCAAAATGTTGATCAGAAATGCTTGGGGAAATGATGGGCGGGGGGGGGGATTCTCCCTCTGATTACTTTCGACTATTATAAAGTACAATAGTACAATTTTTCATTAAGCTTCTCGGTCTTTATCGATGCAGTCTTTGTCGCGTGTGTTCTGGATTCTTAATAAGTACCGCTTAATCTCACTAATACTTGGTAAGCTGGTTTGCTCATGTAGAGCTATGTTGATTTTTGAAGTTGTAAGTTATATTTTAGTTTTCTATATATTAAACATGCGGTGCCTTTTATTGATTTTTTTTCTAACATGCCCCCCTCCCAACCCTAAAATATGCAAAAGATACAAATTTACTAGAAAGAAAGAAAGCAAAAAAAAATTTATGCTTTCTAATGATATAAATTTCGTTAAATCTGAATATCTCTATTTCTGGCACAAAACTGGATAAGATAAATGGTTTTCTCTAAGATTTTGGGAAAATGTCGACTTTTAATTTTCTTTAAATCTAAGCTGATCAATAAATTAAGGAGATATTTAATTAGGGGATAATTGATTAATAATTAAATAAAGGGGACTAGCTATCATTGAGAGCTGTCGAAAACTTGCGGTTTGACTGTAAATTTATACTGAAAAGTGAGATCTTACGTCCATTTTGTCGATAAGCTTATCAATCAAAGTGGGTGCAACCACAGGGAACTCTCAAATTTACAAAATTGCTCTAGTGATAATTTCTTTGAGCTGATTTTTACTGTTTTTTGAGCAGGTATGCTAAAATATTTTTAGGGACTGCCTTTTTCCTGAACTTTAAAAAGAAATTTCTTCTCCGTTTAATGGAAAAAAAAACTAAATTCATATTTTCTGATAATATAAGTTTCATTAAAACTGAATATCTCTATCTCCGGAGCACAACACGCAAAGATAAATAGTTCTTCTAAATTTTCTGGGAAATCTGGTGTCGGTTTTCTGGTTTCTGGTGTCGGCTTTTAATTTTCTGCCGTTTATTCGGATCTCTTATCAAAGCTTTACAAGTTGTGGCAAGACCGCCCAATCAATGCTGAACAGTTTGGCAACACAAACTAAAAAGGCTTGTAATGGACGAGATCTCTAAGGTATCTCTAAGGTCTATCGCAGGTATCTCTAAGGCATCGAAGAGCCCTAATTTCAAATCTACAAAGAATTTAAGAGAGAAAAAAATGGGTTCAATTTAAACAAAAGCAGTGGAATAAAAGCACAAAAAAAAACTTTAAATAATAAGAAATATGAATATTACGGCTGCACGTCCGAGACCCTTTTTCAGCGGGAAAACACTTTAAGGAGAAAAAAAACATTAAAAAAACATTTTTTTTAAAATCAAACCATCATATGCAGCGCAATAGCGCTGCCTAAGTGCAGAGCGATGTGAGCACAACATATTGTTGTTTTTTTTCATCTTTTTGGTCATAGACCAGAGCACTTCATATCCAAGGAGTTGTCGTAGAAACTTCAAAAAGGACTCATTCGATTGGAAATTGAAAGAGATATAGTCGAAAGTGATTGGACGACCATTAATCCCCCCTCTCACGCCCACCATTTCCCCAAACACATTCAATCAATATTTTGAGATAGCCATTTTATTCAACGTAGTTGAAAGGTCCGGAAATTATGTCTTTGAGGATGACAACCCCCCCCCAAAAAAGCCCTCAGGGCAAGAGTTGTAAGTTATGCCCTGAGGGCATATAAGGTGTTTAAAGAAAGGATGATTGTAGGAACTACGGGGGGGGGGGCTCATTGGATTGGTAATCATAAGTTCTTGTGCCTTTCTTAAGATTCAAAGTGATCGGAGAGCGGATAACCCTCCCCTCCACACCTCGTATATTCCCGAAATGCATCGGATAGAAATTTTGTGATGGCCAATTTTTTCGTAGAAACATCGAATAGGGCTCATTTGATTTGAAAGGGCGAGTGACCTTTTTATTAGTTGAAAGTGATTGGAGTGCAAACAATCCCCCTCCCACGCCCACCATTTTCCCCAACACATCCAATCAAAATTTGAGATAGCCATTTAGTTGAGCGTAGTTAAAGGGTCCGAAAATTATGTCTTTGAGGATGACAACCCTCCACAGCCCTTAGAGCATGGGTTGTAAGTTATGCCCTGGGGACATATGGGCTCATTGGGCTGGTAATCAGAAGTTCTAGTGCCCTTATTAAGATTCATTGTGATTGGAGGGTGGATACCCCCCCCATACACGCATAAACACACACTTCGTATTTTTGCGAAATGCATCTGTTAAAAAATTTTGAGATGGCTATTTGTTGTCGTAGAAACTGTTGTCGTAGAACAAAATTTGCGCTTGAACTTTACTGAAAAAAAAAACAAAAACAAAAAAAAACAAATTACCGTGGATTGTCAGTTTAATTGACAAATAGTGATATTTATTCTTTAAATTTTTGATAATTTTTTATTTCTGAAAGTAAAAAAGTTTTAAAAACATTTAAAACGTATTTTATTTTCAGTAAAGCGCGAATTGTGTTCTGGTCTTGAGAAGGCATGGGGGTTTTCAGCCTTACTCATGTTAATTTTGCTTGTTTTGAGTTTGACTCGGCTACTTATTGTGAATTTTGGTTGTTTTGAGTTTCTTTTATTTATTGATGGTGATTTGTAGTAGTTTTACGCTTGGAAGATTATTTGATTTAATTTTTGCTCATTCTTGGCTTAATGGAGCTCTTTACTTTTCTTTGAAAAACTTGTTCTGTGGAAAAATATTTTTAAATTATACATAGGCAGCGCAATAGTGCTGCTCAAGTAAATAACGATGTTGGCACGCACAATTTATTATTTGTTTTTCCTTTAGACCAGGGCACTTCGTATCGAATGAGTTGACGTAGAAACTTCGAAAAGGGCTCATTCGATTGGACATTGGAGTGGCTAGTGCCTTTTTTAATAGCCGAAAGTGATTGGAAGGCAACCAACACCCCTTCCACTCGATCATTTCCCCAAACACATCCAATCAAAATTTTGAGATAGCCATTTTGTTCAACGTAGTTAAAAGATCTGGGAATTATGTTTTTGAGGAGGACAGTCCCCCCACATCCCTCAGGGCAAGGGCTGTAAATTACGCCCTGGGGGCATACAAGGTTTTTATAGAAAGTGCTGTCGTAGAAACTTCTAAAAGGGCTCATTCGATTTGAAATTCAAATGGCTAGTGGCCTTTTTAATAGTCGAAAGTGATTGGAGGGCAAATAGCTCCTCTCTCACGCCAACCATTTCCCCAAAAATATCCAATCAAAATTTTAAGATACACATTTTGTTCAACGTAGTTGAAAAATCTGTAAAGTATGTTTTTGAGGAGGACACACCCCCCACAGCCCTCAGGGCAAGGGTTGTAAGTTGTGCCCTGGGTGCATATAAGGTTTTTATAGAAAGTGTTGTCATAAAAACTTCAAAAAGGGCTCACTCGATTGGAAATTGAAAGGGCTAGTGCTCTTTTTAATAGTTGAAAGTAATTAGAGGGCAACTAACCCCCCTCTCACGCCGACCATTTCCCAAAACACATGCAATCAAAATGTTGATATATCCATTTTGTTCTGGAAATTAGGTCTTTGAGGATGATAACCCCCTCAGAGCCCTCAGGACAAGGGTTGTAATTTATGCCCTGGGGGTATATAAGGTTATTCTAGAAAGCGTTGTCGTAGAAA
>JAQQPU010000816.1:45843-59185 GCA_029168905.1 Artemia sp. Kazakhstan ARC1039
TTTCTCTTAAATCTTTCTTTACGAAATCTTCCCATTTTAATCGTGGACGATCTGCTTGACTTTTAGACCTAGACGGTTGGCCGAAAAGGACAATCTGCCAATTTGTCCTCCGCAGAACGTGCCCTAGCCATCTCAGTGTTTCTGTCATTATTGCCCTAGAAAGCGGGATTGAACCACACTTTTCGTACAGCCTACTGTTTGAAATATGGCCAGTGACTGCATACCCAAAGCAACCCGTAGGCAATTTCTCTGGAAAATATGTAGCAAATCTTCCTCCGTTTTCTGAGCGCCCATGCTTCATTTTCATATTCGACCGCTGTCATTACCGTAGCCTTTCGACTATTCTAATCTTGGTTCGCAGACTTATCTTGTCCTAAGTTGAAAAGGATATGACTAATAAATTTCTTTTATTGATCCCCCATTTTCTGACTTCATCAGTTTTGTCTTATTTTTATCTTCTTTTTATCTGTTATGCGGTTTTTACGATTTTCCTCACAATTTTTTAAATGTCAAGTTTTTTTTTTAGAAACGCGTCCATGTGTTATCTATCTATCTATCTAATCCCTTTAAGCGTCACATTAATATGTATTTCAAGAGCAACTTAGGTCATTTTTTCTCAGGGGTGATTGCGTCCCACATAGAACGGATTGAGTTGATGGACCGATCGAAGCTCCTGGTCCGATCGAAAATCGGTCTCCTGATACTATATACACGTATATATGTATGTAGGGGGCTGGTGATGTAAAGGTATTCCACAGGAGATTCAATTATGAGTGTTAAGGAGGCGAGAACCCGGGAAAACATTGAAGATTTATGGTCTAAACTTTCCAAAATTTTATTTCCAAAATTCCAAAATTCCAAAATTTATTTCGTTCGACATTTTTTTTCCAAATTCAAACCACTTATCATATGAAACAGGCAAAGCTAAATCATCTGCAGGAAAAATTTATTTTCCGAATATTGAGACATTGTTGCAAACAAAGCAAAAGCATTTCAATTAAGTTTCTAATTTTTGTCGTTTATTTATTTTCCTGCAAAAAAATATGTCCTCACTCTTTGACCAGTCTTTTATCGTATAATCTTTGATTAACAAGGGGGTGGGTTAATGCCTATCAAGCGGTCTTTTACGAAGACTTGCTAGTTAAATAAGACAAAGGGTATTCTATATAGCTAGAGCAAGACAAATGGCGTATCACCCGAAATTACTTGTCTAGTGGAAAATTAATTAAAAGAATTCTTGCATTCTTGTATTTATTGTATTGGTTATTGATATAAGTAACGCTGTAACAATTTTTGAATGAATGATTAACTTCTCTGAAGGAATGAAACTTCTTATTTTTAAATTAATCACATAAGAAGCCCTTGCTTTTGTTGCTATAGTATAGCGGGTGTGTACGCTTAATGTGTTAGGTACAATTATTCTGCATATTATGTAGTAAAAATTATTTTTTAACTTCACGCTGTCCAAATACTTTACTCCACCCCTCCCACTAATCAACCAAGGTCTGAACTCAATTCACAATTCACAAATCACTAGACTGAAAAGCAACCAAGGTCTGAACTCAATTTACATTTTTAGAAAAATTCTTTTTTTAAAAACTGCTTTCAACCTTGTATTTAAAAACTTCGTCAAAGCTGAACAATGATGAGGGTAAGGTTTTACCCTCCTGTTTGACTTGTTATTGTCTTCGAGCCTTTGTTTGGTCCGTTAGATACACTGTTTTGAATTAGGAATGTCAGGCCAAGCAGCAGTTACATTGTAAAATTGAACGGCCAATCCACGCAGACATAGGAGACACAGAAACTTCGTATATGTCACTCAATTCAGCACAAAAAGTTACGTGAGAAGCTACCCTTAGCTCAAAGTCGAGAAAAGGCGTAGGTACACTGTTTTGGGGTTTGACAGCCATATTCATATGCACACGAAATGACAAAAGCCAAAATAAGAAATGCTAAGAAGAATACCAGCAGAAACTGGGGGGGGGTGTATGGAAACTTCTCACTTTAAAACTGAAATGCAAAATTGATTATGAGAATTTTCGAATGCCAATTCCTCTTAACCTACTCCCTAGTGCTCAGGTGTTACCATGCCTTCATGAAGGGGGGTAAGTTCACTCCCTAGATATTCTAGTCTTGGAACAGTCTGGAAAGCATGGACAATAAAACCAGCGTAAATTGAAATTTTATTAGATCCCTAAGGGGAGAGGGTCCAGACCATGGGTGCCCATAAGGAAGGGGGGTGGGGGCAGGGGGGCACCCTCCCCCCTCCTGGCTGAGTGATGCTGCCTTATTTTTATAATTTTGTTCTGAGATTTCTATTATATAGCATTAAAACTGCCAATTAGACGAGGTTTGCCCCCCCCCCTGGAATTCAGCTTATGGGTGCCCATGGTCCAGACAGACTCTCATTTCCTTCTTTCTGTCCCTGTCCCTAATAAAACCCAGTGAGCTATAACATATGTACACAGGATGGGGGACTTTGCGCCCTTACCTCTTCCAGAAATCTGGGGATCTCTATGATTTTATTATAATTTCTTCTGGTATTTGTTAATTACTCAGAACACACTCAAGAATTTTGATCTGCAAGATCTGGCAAAAACGGTTTAGCTATCTATATTCGGACACAATTAGCTTAGGCTCAGTGGAAAACTACGTTGTAGGTATATTTTCATTATACTGCTTTGTTTCAAGCAGATTGGCTTTTAATTTCAGAAAGGCTTAGGTCTCTCAAAGGGATACTTTCTTATTCAGGGGCATAATAGTTTCAGGCATAATTCAGGTCTGGATTATTCAGGGAGGCAACCGCCCCCCAGACCCCAGTTTGCCCCCAACTGAAATCTAGCGTTTTCAAAAATCTTGTCAAAACGAAGATAGGCCTAGATAATTCCAATATCCACAAAAACAGATCAGTTTTCTTTAATATACCTTTGCCTTTATGGTACTATATGGCTCATTTTTCATTTTTTACTGTCATTTTAACTTGAATTGAGAAGATTGTCTCCAACTTTGCCCCCCGCCTCTTCTGAAAAATGAGCCATATAATACCATAAAGGCAAAGATATACTAAAGAAAACTGACCTGTTTCTCTGAATACTTGAATTATGCATGCTAATCTTAGTTTTGACTAAGTTTTTTGCAGAAACAAAATTTCAGCTGGGGGGGGGGGGGCAATATGATTCGATAAAGGGCAACCTTTGGTGGGGCGGGGGCCCCCCCCCCCCCCCCCCCTCCTCCCCTGCCCCATAGCAAATTACGCCCCTGAGCCCAAGCCAAGCACTTTACCATGCACCACTCTTGTTTTAACCCGTAAACCCGTAAATTGAACCAACTCTAACGAAATCAAGAAACGGAAAAAACACATGGGAAATGTACAGTTTGTGCTGTATATTTGCATCCTAGGGGGAGGGGGGTAAAGTTTAGTGAAATCGCAGCTAAAATGAAGGTAAATTTTTATCAAATCATATTATTGACTTAAAAATAAAGTAAATATACCACTCGATGCCTTTTTTTATGCTCTTTCCAAATATAATAATCATTTTTGTCGGAAATGAATTTTGCCCCCACCCCAATATAGACTAATTCAGGATATATATTTGCACATTATGGGTGGGGGGGGGAGCAAATTTTATTTCTGATGTAAATGGGAGGTAAGTTTAAACTTTACCCCTACCCCCCTAATATGCAAATATACACCCTGAATTGGTATATAGGGATGGGCGTAAAATTCATTTCCGACAAAAATGATTATTATACTTGGAAAGGGCATAAAAAAGGGCATCGAGTAGTATATTCACTTTATTGGTAAGTCTATAATATGATTTGGTAAAAATTTACCAAAATGCAAAACGTGTGAGAACTGTCTCCTTCTCAACAGCCCTAATTCTTGGCTTATACCGAATGTTGGGATTAGCTTTCGGAAAGAGCTTCTTCCTCCCTCATATGCCCATCTATTTATCTTTTAAAAAGATTGCTTGAAATTTCAATCGTTCCGCAAATATTTAGCATATACAAGGCGCCATGGCTTAGTTGGTTAAAGCGCCTGCCTAGTAAGCAGGAGATCATGGGTTCGAATCCCATTGGTGCCTCTTTTTTGGAAATTTATTATTTACTAATTATGATGATGGAAGAGACGACTATATTGTATTATTTATAGGTAACATGTCGGAATTTTATTTTATATTTTATTTCATCAGACGTTGATTCTGGAGCTTCAATTTTGTATCTATTGATTTTCCAAATTCCTGTTATTTCTACTGCCTCCATTAGAAATAGTTTTTTTTAACCTCATTTACGTATGGTAGAGATTGTGTGCTACGGTTCAGCGAATACCATTGAAGGTTGGAGAGCAATCCAATAACGTATAGAGCATTTGCTTCTAGAAACGATTGCTATATTTGACCGCAAGTCTCGTTTCGTTTTTTGTTTAAGGCGTGTTTTCACATTCGTAAACCGACACCGTTTTCTCCAGTTGTAATCGCAGGAAATCGTATAAGGCCGTCATACAGATAATGAAAATAGATAGTTTTTGGTACATATATCCGTGCAAAGCAGTTTCAGTTGATCAGTTTTATCGTTGCTTCGTGCTCAACATGCTTATTTCTGGAGCTAAATCAATTCCTTGGTTAATTTCCACACAAAACAAAAATTTTGTTGGGTGAGGGTTCCCTCTATCATGCAACCAGAGTCGTTCAAAGGGGGAGAGTAAGGCAAGCTGCCCCGAGCATCGTGGCGGGGTCTGTGGCTGGGGCTTGTCCCAGACCCTAGGAACGGCCCTGCATGCAACTTTTTTAAAATCAGAAAAGGAAAGTATAAAATTTTTCCTCGCACTAACTGCAGATTAGTTAATGATAGTAAAATAAAATGCTCTCTGCATGATTTTAAGTTCTGTTTGAAACAAAGTGTTTACGGGAATTTTGAGGCTCAACTCTCTGGATTTATTTTGTAAAGAATATTCAGAAAGTTATTACCCATCCCCCCCTTAACTCTCTGATATTTGTTGAATAAAATCTTGAATTGGAGGAGAAGTACGGTAGACCGGGTTGGGGTTAGAGAGGGCTTGGTGGGAAATACGGTCAGAAGTGCACAACTATGTTAGCATATGATGGACAGCGTGAGGCCTTTTCGTGGTACTCAAGCAATTATAGAATTAGAGAGAAACATCGAACCATCATTAAAAATTTTTTTAATGAAATTATTAAATGAAATTAATGAATCATTAAAAAATTATTAACATTAAAAAATGTTAACTTAAGGAATCTTTTGCCTCCATGGGCGGATCCAGGATTTTTTAGGGGGGGGTGGGAAATAGGCTGATCCGATAAACTTGCGTTAGGAGCAAGTTTATTTAACGTAAACTTGCGTTAATTAAGTAAATTACACTACTTTAGACTATGTTAGGGGCGCCCCCCCCCCCTTGCCCTCTCCCTTGATCCGCCACTGTCTGCCTCTCCTATCCCCTCGCCCCAGAAAAACCAAAAGATACAAAAATTAACATGCAACCTTTTTGACAGCAGTCTAACAGTTCGATTTTATTCTTTATTTTAATTTAATTATAAAGTTTAAAAACGAAAAACAACAAAAAAGTCAAAGACGCGCACATTGAGGTATCTATCTCAAGGGATTCAAATTGGTTAAAATAGCCAAAAACAGTATAAGCGTTTGAAAAATAAACGAAAAGAACGTAAATATCACAAGGTTTTGATCAATGAGGATTTTGCGTTATTGTATTGAATAAAAATGTGCCCATTTTGGCAATGTGCCAATGGGCAATGTGCCCATTTTCTGTATGAGCTTTTTTTTCAGATTTTTGAAAGACGATCCATTCGAAGCTACATTTTACCGATTTTAACCTGTTATGTAAAAATGACCAAGCCAGATTATGATGGTGCACTTAGACTTATTTTGGAGTTGAGACGTAAGTAGATTATTGAATATAATAATAATTTATTTTTGACCCACTAACATTATAAAAAAAAGGAGTAACAAAAGAAAGTAAAAGGAAAAGACATACAAAACAACATCAAATATAAAAAAGGTACTTGTCTAGAATCCAGAAACCACGCGAGAAGTGAAGTTTCATTAATGCTAGTGAAAAAACAAAATAGGATGAAAATATAGTAGTTTAGAAACAAATTTGGGCTATATATTTGCAAATTAGGGGTAGGGGATAAATCATAGCATATATTAAATATGTAACTTAACCTAGGTACCTTTTATTCCCCCTAAACCCCAAGCAAATAAAGTTTAAATATAGTTACTGGAGTGAGAAACCGTTTGCTCAATCACTATTCATTGAAAACAAACCGGTTATAATCGCACGAGAGGAGGAAAAGAACCTAATAGTAGTAATAATAATATTGATGACGCTGTTGTAAAGGTCCTAAGATCTTCCAAGCATGGCGGAACTGTGACAAGTATTGTGGCGACTCCGCCACCTGAGGCGGAACTGTTGACACGCGTGACGCTCCGATATGTACATCAGGTCGCTAAAGGGGGTGACCCCCTGCCTGACCTGCAAAAACTTGAGTAAATTTTATCTTTTATCTGACCTCAGAATTTTGATCTGTTTATTCGACTTGACTTTGTATGTTTTTTTTTTTTTTTTATTGTCTCAGAATGCTTTATTGTCTCTTAATGTTACTGTCTCTGAATTGTTATTTGTTACTTGACTCAGAATGCGAATTTGGCCTTTAAAGTCTAGTGATAGTTCATTTTGGAAATAGATCTTATCTTAAACTTGTTCACTTCGACAGTTGAACTAGTGGTAAATGAGTAGTTTATAAAAAGGTATTATAAACGTTCTAAATTGTAAACACATAAAAACAGAGAGTGTACTTTAAAAGATATTGTGACTCAAAAACTTTCGCTCTTCTTATTTACCTAAACTTTTATACAGAAAAACTAATGAATTAATTCATTAGAAACCTGCTTACAGCAACACGGAAAAGAAAAGGTGGAGTACTGAAAGAAAAATTAAACCAAAATAGTATCTAAATGTACAACAAAATAAAAAAGAGATATATTATAAATAAACACAGTTATTGTCACTTAAACCTCAAGGAGGAATTTCAACGGCGAGGACACGTTTCCCTGTTTCTCTATCAACTTTTTTTCTAATCCAGGGACAAACAAAATAGGGTCATCGACGTAATATTTATTCAAAACAAATGTGTTTGGTAGATACAGTGGGAGGCACAGCCAAAATTTCTGGCAACATAGGTTTAAACGAATATGGGGATTATTTGAATTTTTAAGCCAATGCCATACTGGGGAAAGGTAGTTGAGAATAAACGAGCCAAAATAAGCCAAAATTAAATCTAAATTTAAGGGCTAACAATTGTGCGTAACTTATTGTGCGTAACAATTGTGCGTAACTTAAACGTAGCCTAGAAATAACTTCGTCAATCACGAGAAGCTTTGAGCCTCTGAGATCATCTCCATTGTGATACTGAGATACTTGAGTTATGGATCCATGAGAAGCCTTCTACTCCTTAATCAGTACGAATAAAGATTGTGGGTGGAGTGAAGTTTTAGGTGAAGAAGACGGATCGAAAACAAGAAAGTTGGTTTTGGCTGAATTGAGCTCAGAACATTATTTCCATAACCCTTATGTAGAAGCTCAATAATGGCCTGTTGGTCAATGAGTGGTGTTTCAATCAAAACTAAGTCGTCCGCATAATATAATAGGTGCAAGTTCAAACCATCAACGTCTAGCATAACTCGAAATTTATGTCGAGTTATGCTTGACATTGACGCGTTGAGAAGTATCGGGATTACCTTGCCGCAGGCCACGATACAGCTTAATCGCTGATGAAAATGAACTGTCAGGAAATTTAACACGAAGCTTCCTCTTTTTCTTCTAAATGTACATTTGATATATCAAAAACCAAGCCGATCATCAGATGAACAAAAAGTCTCTTTTTTTGCCTTCAACATCAATACAATCTTTACATAACTTTTTTTTTTCTTTTTTTCTATTCAATTTTTAAGGAATATAATACTCTTGGTTAACATATAAAGAACGAAATAAGACAAGAAAGGGAAATTAAGAGACGATCTGCAGTATCTACAGTACGGGTTATCCGTTTTATTCCATTCAGACTCTTCTTTTTCTATTAGAGCTGTTTGACTACCAAAACCATTTCAAAAATCTCACTGAGCGTGCTAGACACCCTGACTGGTCTGTATCTAGAACACAGGTTCCTATTCTTCCCTTTTTTCTAAATCTTCGAAACAAAACCAAGGCACAATGATTTCGGGACTGTACTTGTATCAAGACAAATCTGGAATAGTAAGACGAGATGATCAATCAATAGACCGGAACTATTCCGAAGATGCTCTGTCACAATTCCGCCGAAACAAGGTGTTTCCCTCTCTTTAACTTTTTTATAGCTGATGAAACATCACTTTTGGTAATTACCAGATAGTGATGTTGTCTTTGTAGAATTTATAAATAGTTCACAAGTTTGAGGGCACTTTTGGCCGGGAGCCAGGGGCACTTAGCTTTGAGCACGACACTGTAGGACCTAGCCCATTGCCCACTGCCCACTGTAGGACATAGCTCTTCTGGGATATTAATGGAAGAGTCAGAAGTGGTTTAGACTACTGAAAGATTTCCGCATGAAGTTAGGTCTATCTTTAGCATCATCGACGCACGATTGGCTTCTTGGGCCTTAAGGGTAATAATTGTTTTGAGCTGGTGAAATACGTCGCCAGAACGTGGTTAGTCACATTCTCGCCATAATGAGCCCCAGAACTTAGCAAAAGGTTTAGCCTGCTTCCCTATCAGTGAGTGATCCCTACCTAGCTTTTTTGTTCCTGGCTTAAAGAGGCAAAAAGGAACTGAAGCCTGCTGGGCTGTTTTCTTGGCGTGTGTAATTTCCGTACAGCACATGTCCAATGCAGTAGAATCTTTTACACCGTTCAAAAGTAACTGAGTACTTTGATTTTATTTTAGATTTCGTCACAAGTTTCTCTGTAGAGATCGATATTCGTCTTGTTCCACTAGACCTTAGTGCTCAATATTGTTTGTAGCTCCTGCATTTTCAATATACGTATAAGGAATTGTCAGTATGGCTAACCAAGAATCCTTGACAAAATTATTTCGGAGAGCTTATTGTTTTACCAGATCGCACTGAAAGTCGACACAGACTTTCACTTTTCGGTTACCAGTCCTTACCAAAAAATGCGAAAGGCGACCAAAAGCTTGGGAGAATCACCGCTCAGATAAAGGAGTGTTTATATTAGTATGTAAGTAGACCATGCTAAGGACTAAACCACTTGGCCCAGAGAGTTCAACTGTAACATACATATTCAGAAGATTCAACTTTTTGACAGTTCAATGAGCAGTCAACAATAATAGCTGTCCCTCAACTAGGCCTCCCACGAACAAAAAATTGTTTAGCTTCGTGTATGAGCAACGTTTGTTTCGACAACTGTTCAAACAGCCTGAAATTACCTCAAGTCGGTAGATGATTCTACGAAACACAATGTTATATTAATGGCAAAGAAGCCTTAAATACTCCAGGTTAACTGAGTTATGCCAATAATGTTTGGAGAAAATATGGATAAACGATTCGTCTCCTGGCGGGCTTATGGTCTTCTGAGGCTGCTTTTTTCATTGCATTTTTCACTGACGGACACTTCATGCTGCATCAGGGATGGGTGTTGTGACCTTTCGGACACAGTGCGGACTTTAATGTAAATTGACTTGCATTGTGCATCCTTGGTAGGCACATGAAGACCAGCATAATTGGGACACCCTAATTTGGGGACACCCCAAATTGGGGTGCTGTTGCAAGCCTGAGCAAGGTAGTCAAAATCTTGGCGCTTAAAACAGTGCTTAAGGATCTTTTGATAAGGGTCGACCGTAAAATGTGAGTAGTCCACGAAAATGCCGCAAATAGTTGCTTTGTCTTTACTGTAGCTTGAAGTGTAACTGCTACTAAACTGTAGTTTGACATTTGCTGAGTACCGAATTTCGTTCTGCGGTCCTATGTCAGTTTTCAATTGTTGTTCAACATGCCTGAGACTCTAGACAGGCATGCCTTTCCAAAAATTAACAAACAAGTATATGTCCAATAAGAGAATCATATTTACTCCCGCCATTTACCCTTGCCACAGCCATTTAAACATTTGCCTCTCAATTATTCGGACTATCTGTCTTGGCTTGTCTCTTTCTACAATTAGCCAATTCTTGATAAAACCTACTGCAAAATACTTGATAACTTCAATTCAAAATCTCGAAATTCAAGGGACAACGATTTTTCTTCGAATTACGTATAATTCGACTTGTGCATAGTTCGAGTTATAGAAGTCATTCTACATAAACCTAACTTATAAAGGTATCGAGTTACTGTGATAAGCCAGGGAAAATTCAAAATACAGAAGTACAAAATTGCTAAATTTACTCCCTATAGCTATTACAAAGTTAAGAATAACTTTATCAATGTATTATAGACTTGATTTTCAAATGTCAATAATAAATTTAGTTTGCTAGGAAATAGACACCAGAACATTAACAGAATCTGAAACAAAAATATTTTAAACAAAATTAATACATATCAAGGTTTACACGTTGCAACCTTCGTGCTGGGGTTTCGACTAATAGTGGTTCGTTGAAAAAACTTCGAGATACAGAGGTAAACTTTGAGTTGTGGAGGTAAAGGGAAAATAAAATTCAGCTAATCTACTGAATGGTACTTATCTGTTATAGCCACCGCACTCAAGTTCTTGGTCTGACAGAACCAGTTTTTTTATGTAGTTTCTTTCAGCTTAGCGTGAGAGACTGAATATGCACTACAATGTATATTTTAATTAAATATTTTAGTTCATATTTTCGTTACTGTAGGTTAGAAACCATTTAATATAATGCGCTCTGGGGGGCTTGATTTCCATAATTCTCTGTTTAATTTCTATAATTTTGTTATTATAGTAATTTATTTTCATCATACTTAGGTATATTTCATTAGCATTAACCCAACTTCACTTCTTGAATGTGTGGCTATAACAAATATGTACCTACCGAATTTCGAGTTATACAGATGATCTTCGTCATTTCGACCTACAGAGGTAAATTAAAACCGCAAAATTATTTCGACATACGCATGATTTTTCCTTCGACTTAGTCAGGTTTTTCCAAGGGCATTGAAAATAATTCGAGATATCGATGATTTCAAGTTCTTGAGGTTCAAGTTATCGAGAGTCGACAATATTATAAAACCAACTTATCCTTAGAATACAACCATTATTAAATGATTTGTAGGCAAAGAAGAGGAAGACCCATTGGCTCCCAAGCTCTTTTTGGAAAGTTTGAAGTATCTTCTGGTGCTAGTGGATGTGGAAACACTGTACCGTAGCTCTCTTGGAACCTATGATCTCAATCTTGCCCTTTTAGTTGCTGAGAACAGCCAAAAGGTACTTATTTACATCGATTTTACTTCTTTAATGTTAAATACTATTAGGCAAGATTAGCTAGTTTAGCCTGACTAAACGGATATACTTATTTTTAGGTCGTTGAGATGAACAGCTAGGGTTGTATCCAGTTTTTTTTTGTGTGTGTGTGGGGGGGGGGGGGGGTCTTGCAAAAGTGTTTTTTTCTAGGTGGGTGGCTACAAAAACGCATCAAGAATTTGTTTATATTCATTTTTGTTATGTTTTTATGAGTCGGAAAAACATTTTTTTGGGGGGGGGGAGGAGGGGGGGGGGTCAAAACCCCTATCCCCTTTGATATAGCCTTGTGCAAAGTGGTTTGAATTCATGAAAATGTCATGTTGTTGAAAATGTTGGAAGTCGTCATGAAAATGTCATGGGTTAGGGGGTCAATGTTGTTTGTTTTTTTTTACAAAGATACCACAAGACATTTTCAATATCTAGGTGAGGTATTTTTGTGTTTTTTTAATTTTTTATGAAAATGGCAAAAAATTCTTTTTAAACTCTAGTGTGGAAAATTGTCCCCTCCCCCTGCCCCCCTCTAATTGGTCCCATCTGGATATGAAGCGTGGTAAATCAGTGCCGCCACATTAAATCTTTTCCCATTTCTTTTTTATTTTGTTTAAAAGCAAGGCATTATGGAGCAGTCTGGGTGGCCCTTGGGATTTTGGACACCTTGTATACCCTAAAACTGATTGAACAGTGGGTATCATCTATTTTTTTAAATAATTTTTGTCCAATTCCTGCCGATTCACAATTAAGTTTCTTATTGCATATCATTCTTTAAACCTTTAGTTCAAAGGTTCCCTAACTTTTTTTTCTCATAGACAACTTTCACAATTTCGGTGGTTCTGGTGGACCCCCTCTCCGTGATTTATTTCTACCGTACTCCCAAAACTCGGCAAAAAAGCAGTGGCGAATCCTGGGGAAGGGGAGGGGCGTGCCCCCCCAACGTAGTCTAAAGTAGTGTAATTTACTTAATTAACGCAAGTTTGTGTTAATTAAACTTGCTCCCCACACAAATTTTTTTGGGAAAAAGATATTTTCCCCCCCCCCCCCCCCTAAAAAAATCCTGGATCCGCCCCTGAAAAAAAGTGGACCTAACTATGGAAATTTTCGCTACACCTGTGTTCCAATCACGAATTGAAAGTTTTCGAAAAAGAAAGGGAGAATTTATGGGATAATTTATTAATTGGTTGTGCTGTGAGTGGATGTCGAAAAACTAAAGTTGACCAGTCAAAAGAGAGATCCCAACCCCACTTTTTTTATATCTACTTATAGCACACATGACAATCAATTCTGAGTTATCTTGTTTAGAAAACTCCCTATTTGGAGTGGTAAAAATAAAAATAAAATTAGTATCCTGTGTTGTGTTTATTCAATTATTTAATTGTTAAACTATTAGTTATTATTTTTTTATATTACATTGTAACCTAATAACAGTCGTAATATAATTAAATTCAATAAATTAACATACCTACTTCAATGATAATCACAAGTTATAATTTTAACGAGAGTGAGACACTTGATGGATTGACAACAAAACATCAATATTTGGGTTTAACTTTGTTGGGAATAACCACAAATTTCCCCATTTTGTGATATTCAATCTGCTTCTTTTTCTTCAGGTTTGTAACAAAACTAAAACTTTTTTCGACAAAATATGACAAGAGAAATGCTACCAAAAGCTTTATCGTAATTCCCCACAGTCCATGATAATTTGGTTTTTTCTACCTATAGCCAAAATATTGGACATTGTTTTTTATATTGGCTTTTTTAAATTTCAGCTTTAGCTCCTCATTGGTGCTAAGCTTGAGTGGCGCCTCTTGTAGCATCATATTCTCCATTTCCGTTTCTTCAAATGCATCTATGATTCATTGTGGTATTCCCATTATCGGAGTATCTTCAAATC
>JAQQPU010000817.1:13915-33623 GCA_029168905.1 Artemia sp. Kazakhstan ARC1039
TACTACTACTACTACTAACAACTCATCGCAGCACCAAGCCGCCTGAGGCCAACACAGCTACGCACGCTCCTCCTCCACCCCAATCTATTCAAAGCCTCCCTTTTTACACCCGCCCACGAAGTTCCCATTTCCTTTAAATCTTTCTTTATGACGTCCTCCCACCCCAGACGGGGACGACCTGCTTTCCGTTTAGCCCTAGATGGTTGGCCGAAAAGAACAATCTTCGGCAATCTGTCATCCTTCATCCGCACAACATGCCCTAACCACCTCAACCTTTCTTTCATTATAGACCTAGAAAGCGGTATTGAACCACATTTTTCGTATAGCCTATTGTTTGAAATACGGTCAGTCAGCCGGGTACGCAGAACAATCCTTAAGCAATTTCTCTGGAAAACATCTAGCAAATCTTCATCCGCTTTTCGGAGCGTCCATACTTCAGAGCCATATTTGACCACTGTCATCACTGTAGCTTCTGAGATTCTAATCTTGGTTTGCAGACTTATCTTCCTATTCTTCCAGACTTTTTTTAACTGTGAAAAAACACCCTGAGCCTTGGCTATTCTATTTTTAACATCTTCACTGCTCCCACCATCTTTACTAATAATACTACCAAGGTAAGTGAAACTGCCCACCTGATCAATCTTTTCATTACCCAACATCACCTTTTCATCTTCACTTATTCCTAGCCTTAGTGACTTAGTCTTCCTAACATTAATTTTCAAACCAATAACTCAGTAGTATTCTCCCAAAGGTCATTCAAACAAAACATATATCTATAAACTCTGAAAACAGACTTTGCAGCCTAGGAACGAACTATACAAATTATTAAAACGGACTAAAATCAAAATAACCCCTTCTGTAAAAAGAATTTTGTATAAAGCTGGACACTAGGTTGATCCTGGCCAATGTTATAATGAGAGCTTCAAAACCAAACACTTTTTGAATACCATTAACTATCAATGGCCAAGTCCAGGAAGACAGAAATTGATTTCAGCCTGAAAGTATTCCAACACTTTGGCTTAGCAACGGGGCTTTGACTTATACTTGAAAATTATATTATCTAATATAATCTAAGAAAATCTAAGCAAATTTAATAAGAAAAAGGAAAACAGGTCATTTATCAGATTTATAGCTTTTGAGGGATAATCAAAAGCTATTTGAGGGATAGTTTTTTATATTTGGAATAGCTTTTAAAATCCGTTTCTATGATGTATACATTTTTAAGAAGACTTCCTTTTTAGAGTTAAGGAGTTCAGAAGGCTTAAGAAGACATTGTTAAGAAGACTTCCTTCTATGAGACCGTGTCGCTCCAAATTTAGAGGTCGTTACAACAAACTGTTGGACAGCAATATCGGGTTTGCCATGAGTGTTGTGTAAGAAATAGCAGAAACAAATTGTATAGGATTAAAGAAGCACTGTCGTAATCCGTATAGAGAAACACAAGTTTTATTAACTCTATCCGGAACGGCATATAAAAATTCATATCTATTCACCTTTAACGCCAGCAACTAGTTAACGATTTTATTCAATGGAGCGTAATCCACCAGTTAGACTCACATCTGATTTCAGGGTTCAAGGTTATTTATTAAACTTACAGAATATAATAAATTGACAAGTTAGTTTAGATAAAATCACCATATTCTTCCCCCCTTAGACACACAAGTAAGGTAACACTCTATTTTAGTTTCACCACATATCCTGCAAACGCGTTCTTCCTCGGCATGAGCACAAATCCAGCTAACTCTTGATTCGATGGTAGATGTCGGGCCAGAAGAAAAAGTAAGCAAATCTTCGCTGTTGCGTTATGGTCTCGATAAGCCAGCTCTTGCTTCTTACCGTAGTCTGTAAATAACTTGTCTGCTTCCTTCTGGGTCGTACGGAATAACTGGCGATAGGTTTTAGAAGTCACTCCAAATATTCTCAGAAGTCATTCTTCTAATGGGTTGTTGTCTGAGCTATTGGCTGTCGTAACGATCGCAGCAGCTTCTGTGGCTTTACCTGTCAGCAAGGCCTGGAGTTTAACTTTCCATGTAACAAGACTCCAGTTATTTTGGGTGGCAGTTCACTCTAAGGTTGGGAGTTACGCATCAATATCCATACCATCAGTAAACTTGACAATCTTGATCGTAGTATTCTCAGCTGTAACTGGTGCATTCTGAATGGCAGACTGATTCCTCCGTACAGCTTGAACAAGGGGAGCAAACTAAAAAAATTCAACGATTCCAGCTACTCATACATCTGCCGTTAGTTTGTCTCCCTTTCTCGCATATATTTTGCCTGAATTGTTTCCATGCTCACCTTCATGGAGACACAAAACATGGTCATCAGACGTTCTTCGTCCATTTTCTAGGTCTTGTCCTTAGCTAGGCATTGTTCTGCCCGTGTCTGTGACCTTGTGTGCACTTTACCCTTACTCTGCTCCTTCAGGCTAATACAGCTGTGAACTTGGCTGTTGGTGAAATGCAGGCATTTCCAAAGTACTATGAAGCACAGTAGTGATCTATGAAAGCACGCCCAAATGTGCTATGAAGCACGTATAACGTCCCATGAAAGCACGTACAATATGCTATGAAGCACCCGCAATGTGCTATGAAGCACCACTGGGTGGGGACTCAATCCTTGCTCACCAAGAAAACGCAGTGAATGCAGTGGTAGCTACTGACGAAAACCAATTATCGTCTTTAAAACAACACGCTGCTAGTCCAGCAACTATCTCCCCTAGCGAAAACAGTTTAATACAGAAACAATTTTCGCAAATGTTAATGACGTTAAAACTTTTTTTCGGGATTATTATAACTAGATGTCAAAATTAAAGCACAAACTGATTGTGAATATTCTTCAGCTTATAAATAGTGGAAAATTTAACGCAAAACTGGGGCAAAGTACAAATTACCGCAAATTATTCCTCACTAACCTTTCACGCAGTGTTTTTTAAACTGCACTAAATGTTACGAAAAATTGTGGGTTCTTTACATTAATTTACGTTATAATTTAATAAGCCAAAATCCAAGTTTCACTGTATATTCAGTTAACAATCTCACTTCTGACACCACTTATGCCATAATCCGTATAAAGAAACCCAAGTTTTATTAACTCTATCCGGTACAACATAAAAATTCACATCTATTCACCTTTAACGCCGGTAACTAATTAATTGTTTGATTCAATGAAGTGCAATTCACCACCCAGGCTTACATCTGGTTTCAGAGTTCAAGGTTATTCATTATACTTACATAATACATAATAAGTTGAGAAGTAAGATTAGATAAAATCACCACAAGCCCAAAAAGCAGTCTAGAGTAGTTCTACTGCCCAATAAGTTAACGATCATTTAACGATAAGTTAACGAGACATTTTTCAATATTTCCAATGTATAATCTCTATTTCCAATATTTTCTCTTTTTTTCCTTCTGCATTGGGGTTCTCCTATTCCATGGACTAAACAACGCAAGTTTCCAACTTTTGGAGAAAATGTGTTTTGTCCTTTTTCGGGCCCAGGATTTTTCAGGGGAGACCAAGGACAATGATATTGTTTTCTGTCCATCAAGTTCCTGTTGGCCTAAGGTATTACGGCCGTAAGTTTCCAACTCATCAGGGACGCAAATATCCCGGCTAGTTTTGGGGCCTGGTAGTGGCAAGTAGTAGCAAGAGCTATCACAATTAAAATCTCAGACACTTTATCTCATTTTATGTTAATTTACTCTCGAGTCGAGCAGCAGACGATAATCATACTTTTGATTAAAGCATAAAAGTTCAAATTTTGAGCTATGCATCTACCGTATTTCTTATTATTCATGTCACTCATATGTTAACTTTCATTCAATCAGCTTTGGCGTACAAACGTGCAAAGCAATTTTTTTATCATTTAGAATAAAAATTTTATATGATACCTTTTCTTATTATATACTTCATTGTTATTATAACTGATATTACATTATAATGGATATATTATCAATATACATTAGATATAACTAAACTCGCTAAACCCCACTCAAGCAGAAATATCTTTCGGGTGGCATAACATTTAAAACGAATAATTTGACAAAAACATGGGAAAACACCAGTGAATAAAAAAATAAGCAAAACTACTTGGAAAATCTTAAATTGTCTTAAGAAAATTTATATAAATCATAAATCTCAAGTTTCTTGTATATATTCACAATCTGAGTTTTTTAGACTCGCTACCTGTAAAACTTACAGGCCTACCAAAAACAATCCTACCGTGCGTCGGTTACAAGAAAGTGGTTACTGTTTTACTGGCATTAACTTACTTATGTTTTAGTTAATTTTAATAATAAATCATTTTCAGGTAATTTTGATTTTTTTTTGGGGGGGGGGGAGGGGGGTAGCAGTGGCAGATCGGTGATCCAAAAGAAAAATCTACATTGGTAGTATTCGAATCATAATACCGTCACGTTTAAGCTCATAATGTGAATTTTCAATATTTCCAGTGTATGCACCCTACGATGCAACAAGCTGATGTTTTTTTGTTTTTTTTTTTTATTTTATTTTAACGCTTTAAGTAAACTATCTTTCATTAAAGTCAAGACCGTAATTTCGAGTGATAGTAACTGATACTTTACTTTATATTGGCTATATTCCAGCTCCAAAGACATAGTCTTTATACCACAGTTAACGTAAAAACCAATTGATATCGTGTTTATATAAGTCTTTAAAAAGAGCTGAATAATCAAATTGTCGAACAAAGAGTTAAGTAAAGGGAAGCGGTTTTAGGAATTATATAAGTAAGTATTTTAGGTTTTTTTAAGTTGTTTTCTGTATTTTATAGTGTTTTCTGTTGAATAGGACAACTTTAAAATAGTACCTTCATTTCATTTATTTATCATATTATATCAGTTATATATTCTGAAATTATATATTTTCGATTATCTCTGAGGTACCAGTATAAACAAGATGGAATGAAATAAAGAAGCCAAAACAAAATGGTCAATATATTTCTTTGAAACATACTGACAATAAAGGATCATAAATAATTGATAAATGATTTATTTGTTTATATTATAAATGATATAAATGAATAAATGATACAAATTACAATAAATCATAAGCAGCACAATTGCGCTGCCAAAGTAAAGAACGATGTTGGCACGATGTATTATTTTTTCAAAGAGTTTATGGTAACGAACTGTAAGTAAGGAGCGACCCGGCTCAATAGTAATCGAAACTCTAAAAAACGGAACTTTGATAACAATAGATACATCAGAAGAATCAGATTTTTATGTTGATTTCAAATATATAAGTTTCATCAAATTTAGTCTAACCCATCAAAAGTTACGCGTCTGAGAAAATTTGCCTTATTTTCTAAAAAAGGGGGAAACAAACCCTAACAGTCTTAGAACTTTAATGAAAATCACACCATCAGATTCAGCGTATCAGTGAACCCTACTATAGAGGTTTCAAGCTCCTATCTGCAAAAATGTAGAATTTTGTATTTTTTGCCAGAAGAAAGATCACGTATGCGTGTTTATTTTTATTATTTTTTTTTTCCCAGGGGTGATCGTATTGATTCAGTAGTCCTACCATATTGTGAGAGAACTCATTCGAACGTAAATTAAAAGTTCTAGTGCCCTTTTTAAGTTAGCAAAAAACTGGAGGGCAACTTGTCCCCCCCCCCACACGCTCATTTTTTCCCAAAATCACCCAATTAAAATTTTTGAGATAGCCATTTTGTTCAGGATAGTCGAAAATCTAACTCATATGTCTTTTAAGATGACTTAATCCCCCACAGTTGCCAGGGGAAGGGCTGTAAGTTATGAACTTTGCCCATTGTTTACATATAGTATTGGTTTTGGTTTTTGAGATAGTCATTTTGTTCAGTAGATTCGAAAATATAATTAATAAGTCTTTGAGGATGACTTAATCCCCCACAGTTCCCGGGGGAAGGGCTGCAAGTTATAAACTTTGCCAATAGTTAGGCTCTTTCTCACAACTCTTTTTTTTAAAACGATAAAAAAACTTTAGCGTAAAGAGCGAATCGTTGAGGAGGGGAAAACCCCTTTCATATACGGAATAATTTCTGTTCGTTTTAAGTTTTAATGTCGCTCCTTACTTTCAGTTAAGAAAACTTGTCTTTTTAGTTAATTTTGTTCTATACCAGGGCACTTTGTATCGAAGGAGTTATCATATAAACTTCAAAAAGGGCTCATTCGATTGGAAATTGGAGTGACTTGTGCCCTTTTTAATAGTTGAAAGTGATTGAAAGGCAACAAACACCCCTTCTACGCCCACATTTCCCCAAACATATTCAATCAAAATTTTGAGATAGCCATTTTGTTCAGTGCAGTTGATTTCCAGATAGAAATAATATTTTTGAGGAAGACACTCCCCCACAGCCCTCAGGGCAAGGGTTGTAAGTTATGCCCTGGGGGCATATAAGGTTTTTATAGAAAGCTTTGCCGTAGAAACTTCAAAAAGGGCTCATTCGATTGTAAATTCAAAGGGCCGGTGCCCTTTTGAATAGTTGGAAGTGATTGGAGGGCAACTAACCCCCCTTTCGTGCCCATTTTTCCCCAACCCCCAGAGCCCTCAGGGTAATGGTTGTAAGTTATCCCCTGGGGGCATATAATGTTTTTATAGAAAGCGTTATTGTAGAAACTTCAAAAAGGACAATTGGAAATTGAAATGGCTAGTGCCCTTTTTAATAGTCGAAAGTGATTGGAAGGCAACTAACGCCCCTTCAACGCCCACCATTTATCCAATCAAAATTTTGAGATAGCCTTTTTGTTCAAAGTAGTTGAAAGGTCAAAAATTATATCATTCGGGATGACACTCCCCCACAGCCCTCAGGGCAAGGGTTGTTAGTTATGCCCTGGGGGTATATAAGGCTTTTATTGAAAGATTTGTCGTAGAAATTTGAAAAAGGGCTCATTTGATTTACGAGCTTAACATTAGCAAAGCCTGTCCACAAAATGGATAAAAAAGAAAAGAAAAATAGTTTGTGCTCTTTTTTGGACAGTAGGAAAATTATTTTGCCCCTTTCCTCAGAATAAAATTATAAGTCGCGTTACTTTTTAATCCCCCCTCCCCCCCAAAAAAAATACTAAAAGTTTTGTCTCGATCCACAAGTCAATCCATTTAATCTACCAAAAGTGCATATAAAATTCGTCAACATTTTAATGAAACCCAATCGTTGTATATTAAGGATTACTCACTTGGTTTCAGGCTTCAGAAACACGTTGTATACCATTTCATGCTTGTTTTCAGTGCCACAGATTAGTGGTTGACTGAGATTTAATGACCTAACTCCTTATATAGGCAGATAGTTGAACAAACTTATTCCCTTATTCGTTTTAAATTCCGCAGTGAACGTCTTCTAAGCCCGTTCTTTAGATCCAATTTCCTTCTCAATTCATTTTCTTAAAGAAAAATTGAATCAAGAGGGGGCTTTTTTGTAGACTAAAAAATACTATCCACAGCTAACTAAATAAGTGAATCCCCAAATCTTGAGAATGGTACCACCATCGGTTAAAAAGATATTGTTGCTCAATTGGATGACTTTGAAATGAGGAAACGCGATTAGTATTCACGCGATTCCCATCATTGCTATTCTTGAGGTGATCCTAAGCTAATGAAATTCTGGGAAACGTATCCCAATTCAATTATAAGAAAGTGGGGGAAGTTTTTTCTAAAATGATGATCCATCACACAAGAAAAGGAAAAACTGAAGTAAATATGTCTATTAAATTTCAATTCCAAGTTCTATCAACTTATCAAGATGCTTGTTTAATCTTATTATTTGTTTTCCTTTTCTAGTCGCGATCTTTTCTGTTTGCTTTTTTTAGTTTTCTTTGCTTTTACTAATTCGTTTTGTCTAATTTTTACTTTTTTGAGTGTCTAGAATTTCTCTTCTCTTTTTCCTTGTCTGTATTTAGTCCTTCTTAGGCTTTACATTCATTGACTGGCTGTTTTCTTTATCAGTCAATAGCTGTAATTCCTTAAGGTGATTTAAATGGATTATGAATGATTAAACGAGGTATTTCAGAAAGATGTTAAAGGGAAAAGTACTGCAAAAATAAACATTAAGATTATCGAAAATTTCTTTTAAGCTAGTGACGCTATATATATCGCAAAGTACAACATCTATGAGCAGCCTGTTGGTTTGCCAATCATTGAGCTTTCACCGACATTGTATGTTGTTAATACTTACTAAGACCCCACTGGCTATGCAGTAGCCACATTGGCCACACCAGCTTGACAAAAAAGGAAGAAATACGAAAAAAATTGAATTAAATAAGAAACCAAAACTAAGGTAGTTTTCTGCCAGAGGAAAATAATTCAATGTTTAAAAATAGAGGCAAGGACAAAAACAAATAAATATAAAACGAAAAAATAACCATTGATGTAAGCTGTAACTATACAAAGAAACAATGACATAAAAAGCCAAGCCGAAACAAATTATAAAACCATTTGTCTTAGACCATTTGGTCTTCCACTTGTTTTGGATTATTTTGTGATTAGTCTTTTCTCTGTCTCGTTAAAGTTTACTTGAAAGGTTAGTTGTTCGTCTTATATTTTTTTTCTATTACCTCTACTTTCTGGCACTGAGAAGGGCTTAGGTGAGTTTCTTCCTGGAGCATCTGCTTTGTCTTTTCCTTGTTTCTTTTCATTAGCTGAAAATCACCCTCATTTTAACTTCTTAACTATTTTTATATGTTTTTCTCTTCGTGTTTTTCCCTCAAATATTGCTGGTAAATTTAAAAAAAAAAGTTCCACAATTCTTAAGATCTTGAAAAAAATCCCTTCCGGTTAGGTGCACAAGGGACTGCTAAAGCCAATTAAAATTCGTGATATAGATAGAAAGAGAGAGGGGGGGGGGGGAGAGAGAGAGAGAAAGAGAGATAGAGAGAGGGGGAGAGAGAGAGCGACAGACAGACAAACATACAGACAGACAGACAGACAGAGACAGAGAGAAAGAGGCAAAGATGTTCCAAAACCGTAAAATTTAGCATCAGTTTGACGTCCAGCAATGGAAGTAAAAAAAATTTCAAGGAAGGAGAGGGTGAAAAACTACATACATTACTTCAATAAAAATACGGTAACTGAAAAGAACACATTTCCTCTTGGCGCCAGGAGTAAGTGATTGCATTAACATATTATAATAATATTTGTGAGATCACTTCGTCCATGTGAGACTCAATGCATCGTGAGTCGCTTCGGAAAATGCTCCGTTATTACGACATCCCTGAGAAACTTGTATCCTTGATCATTGCTCTGTATGAAAATACCGAGTGTTGCGTTCAGACCAATGAAGGAAGTACAAGGTATTTCCATATTATGTCCACTGTCAAACAGGGGTGTGTCCTCTCTGCCCCTCCTTTTTTTCCTTGTAATCAATTATGTGCTCCGAGATTGCACGGGGTTTGGTATTCAACTCCGCGACAATAAACAACTAGCAGATCTCGATTTCTCCGACGACATCACCCTGATGGAGGCAAACAAGAAAAAGCTCCAGGACCTTCTCAATGTCATCTGAAAGAACGCGAGCCTTTTAGGATTGAAGATCAACTCGGGCAAGACAAAAAGCATGGCAACAAGCGACTCGCCACTGGACATAAAGTGTGGGGATACCACAGTAGAGCAGGTGGTGGAGTTTAAATACCTTGGAAATACAGTTGAACGAACGGGATCTATCAAAAAAGAGGTATAATCGAGGATTGGACAAGCCAGTGGAGCTTTTAATCGACTAAAGATAGTTTGGCGATTGAAAAAGTACTCCACCAAACTGAAACTAAGGCTTTTCAACAGTAACGTCCTGTCGGTCCTCCTGTAAAGTAGCGAGGGCTGGAGACTTAACCAACAACAGCCAAAGAGGATTCTTGCATTCGAGAACAACTGTCTTCGAAGAATACTAAGCATCGACTGGGGAGCACAATAAACAAACCAGTCAGTTCGATCTATGTCGTACCAGCCCTTGGTAACAGATGTCATCCACCAACAAAGATGGTGTTACTTGGGCATGTTATCCGTATGACAGAGAATAGACTTCCTAATACTGTGTTTGAATGGCAGCCGCAGGGATCCCGTAGAAGAGGACGGCCGAAAAATACACTTCGTCGCACCTACCAGCGGGATTTCAAACCCATCAATGCGACGGTCCAGCCCCAGTTGGAAGATATATGGGCAGCAGCACATATGAGGGATGATTGGCGGCTCTTCCTGGATGCCCTGGGTGCCTCTAATGGCACAGGAGGAACTAAGGTCTAAGGCCTAAGGGTCTAAGGTAATGTTAATTCATCTCCCCTCTAAAAGAAAGAAAAAACAGAATTCACATAATTCTTACTCCGGAGAACGCTCTTAATTTCCCTCTTAAATAAATAAATATTCCTTATATCATGATCAAGATCCTCGTACAAAAGACAGAGAATGTCGACCGCACTGAAACGGCCAGTGAGATATTATATCTATAGAGGACCTTGTTGCATAGTCATGAACCACGATTTTCAAGTACGCTAAACTGTTAAGACTTGCAAGTTGAATACTATTTAGTATGCAGAATATGAAAAAACGGTATAAGAAATGCGCAGTTTGGAAACAGGCAGTAACCTTAAGCACTCATATTTTGTTTATGTGAAATCCTTGTGTCTTAAGACTATGACACGACCAAATAGCAATATTTGGTGAAACGGGCACAGGGTGAACAATGGGACAAAATTTTCCAAGATAAACGCTACAACAATAGATTATTTATGGCCATTAGTTTTAAAAAACTTTTTCCACAGAATAAGTTTTTCAAAAGAAATTAAAGAGCTCAATTAAATCAAAAATGATCAGAAATAAAGTCAAGTAATATTTCAAACGTGAAACTACCACAAATCACCATCAACAAATTATGAATTCCAAAACCAACAAAAATTCCAATAAATAACCGAGTCAAATTCAAAAAGAGCAGAAATTAATATAAGTAGGGCTGACAACACAAATGCCTTTTCAAGGTTAGAACATAATTGGTGCTTTACTGAAAAAACAAACAAATGAATGTGGATTTAAAGAAAAATATACATATACTGATATTTATTCTTTAAAGTTTTAACTATTTTTGATTTATTACAGTTTAAAAACTTAAAACATTTAAAAGATATTTTGTTTTTCAAAATATATTGTTGCACTTGTTTTTTTTTTGTTTTTTGCAAAACAAGTGCAAATTATGTTGTGGTTTTGAGAAGGCATTAGGACTGTCGGTCCAACTCCTGTAAATTTCTGTTCGTTTTGTGTTTGAATCGGTTACTTATTGCATTCGTCTTTTCTTTTTGGGTTTCATTTATTTTTTGAAGGTTATTGTGGTAGTTTTACGCTTGGAAGATTATCTGCTTTATTTCTGCTAAATGTTGGTTTAATAGAGCTCTATTTTTCTTTGAAAAACTCATTTTGTGGAAAAAACTTCTTTAATTAACTTCGGTTCATTTTTTATTTACATAGTCTTTTTCACGGAAAAAATGTAAATTATATATTCTTATCGGATTCAGAGGCAACATTGTTGCGTTGCCTATAGTAAAGGCCATACGGCTCCAATGTTTTTTTATTATTTTATTATTATTATTATTATTATATTTTTCTCCCAGAGGCAATTCATATGGAAGGGTTCGTCGTCGAAACTTCAAAGGGAGCTCATTCGATTGGAAATGGAGAGTTCTAGTGCACTTTTTAATGGTCGAAAATGATTGGAGGGTAACTAGCCACCCCCTCCCTCACGCCCATCATTCCCCCAAACACACCCAATCAAAATTGTGAGACATCTATTTTGTTCATCGTAGTTGATTTCCAGATACAAAATATGTTTTTGAGGAGGACACTCCCCCACAACCCTCAGACCAAGGGTTTTAAGTTATGCCCTCGGGGCATATAAGGTTTTTATAGAAGGCGTTGTCGTAGAAACCTTAAAACAGGTTCATTTGATTGGAAAATCAAAGGGCTAGTGCCCTTATTACTAGTCGAAAGTGATTGGAGGGCAACTAACCCCCCCCCCCCACGCCCACCCTTTCCCCAAACACATCCAATCAGAATTTTGAGCTAGCCATTTTATTAAACGTAGTTTTAAGTTCTGGAAATTAGGTTTTTGAGAATGAAAACTCTTCCACAGCCCTCAGGGCAAGGGTTGTAAGTTATGCCCTGGGGGCATAGAAGGTTTTGTACAGACAACTTTGTCGTAGAAACTTCAGAAAGGGCTCATTCGATTGGAAATTTAAATGGCTAGTTCCTTTTTTAATAGTCGAAAGTGATTCTAAGGCAGCTGACACCCTTTCCACGCTCACCATTTCCCCAAACACATCCAATCAAAATTTTGGTATAGCCATTTTGTTCAACGTAGTTGAAAGTTCTGGAAATTGAAATTGAGCACGACACTACCCCACAGTCTTCAGGGGTAAGGGTTATAAGTTATGCCCTGGTTTCATATATGGTTCTTATGGAAGGAATATTCGTAGAAACATCAGAGAGGGCTCATTCGATTTGAAATTGAAAGTTCTTATTCACTTGTTAATCATCAAAAGATATTGGAGGGTAACCAGCTTCCCCCCCCCCTAAACCCTTTTTCCCAAATGCATCCAATAAAAATTTTAAGATACCTTTTTTGTTAAAAATAGTTCAAAGATCATATAACAAAAATTCCGGTGTTGACACAACCCACCAGGGCCCGAGGGCAGGCGTTGTAAGTTATGCCCTGGGAGTATATGTCGGTCTTACGGAGGGGATGCAAGTATTTAATTCACAGAGGAATCACTTGATTTCAAACTGAAAGTTCTAGTTCACTTTTTAAGAGTCAAAAGAGATTGGAGGCACCTACCCCCCCCCGTCCATGCCCTTTTTTCCTTAAACTCATCCCATAAGAACTTTGAGATACTTTTTTTTAATAGTTCAAAGACCTTATAACGAAAACTCAGGGGACAACACAGCCCCCAGGGTCCGAGGACAGGTATTGTAAGATATGCCCTTGGGGAATATATGGTTCTTTTTGAAGGGATGCTCGTTAAAAAAAATTCAAAGATGGCTCATTTGATTGGAAATTGATAATTCTAGTTAAGTTTCTTTGAGTCTAAAGAGATTAAAGGGCAACTAGCTCCCCCAAGCCCATTTTTCCCCGAATGCATCCAATAAACATTTGAGATAGGTATTAAGTTAAAATTTTTCAAAAGTCAGATAACAAAAACTCAGGTGTCGTCACAACCCCCCAGGGCCCGGGGCAGTAGTTGTAGGTTATGTCCTGGGCATATATTGTTCGTATGAAAAGGATGCTCGTATAAACTTCAGAGAGGACTCATTTGGTTGGATATTGAAAGTTCGAGCTTACTTTTTAATAGTCAAAAGAGATCCGAGGGCAGCTATCCCCCAGTCCAGCTGATGAAAATCTTGAGATATGCATCTTATTAAAAATAGTTCAAAGGTTGGATAAGAAAAAATCCAGTGTCAATAGAATCCCCCAGGGCACAGGGGAAGGCGTTCTAAGTTGTGCCCTAAGGAAATGTACGGTTTTTATGAAAGGAATGCTCGTATAAACTTAATAGAGTGCTCATTTGATTGGAAATTGAAAGTTCTAGTTCACTTTTTAAGAGTCAAAAGATATCCGAGGGCAACTAATCCCTCTCCCCTTCCTCACACGCCCTTTTTTCCCCCAGCCTATCTGATAAGATTTGATAATAGCCATTTCGTTAAAAATAGTTCAAAGGTCAGATAAGAAAAATCCCTGTGTCGACGGAACCCGCCAGGGCCCGAAGGGAGGCGTTATGAGTAATGCTCTAGGGGCATATATAGTTCTTATGGAAGGGATGCTCGTATAAACTTTGGGCTCATTTGATTTGAAATTGAAAGTTCTTGTTCACTTTTTAGGAGTCAAAAAAGACCGGAGGGCAACTAGCCCTCCCCCCACCACTCCTCCACGCCCTAAATGCATCAGATAAAAATTTTGAGATAGACATTTTGTTAAAATAGTTCCAAGTTCCGATAACAAAAAACTCCGGTGTCGAGACAGTCCCCCAAGGCCCGAGGGTAGGCGTTGTAAGTTATGCCTTGGGGGCATATATGGTTGTTATGGAAGGAATGCTCGTATAAAATTCCTAGAGGGCTCATTTGATTGGAAATGTTGAATTCACTTATTGAATATAAATATCAAGCTTAAAATGAAAAAAAAAATTTTTTCTATTGAAGTATAATGAAACTTAAAACGAACAGAAATTAAATAAGCAATCAATGCAAACAAACATACAATAGATATTAATGTAAATTAATAAATAAATCTTAAAACGAGTGAAACTTAAATTGAATATGCAAATCAAGCTTGAAACGAACAAAAATTACCACAAAAAAGAGTTTGGATATGACCTCCTTCTCTCACTGTAAAAGTCTAAAACCTACTGCGTCATTGGCGCTTTAATGAAAACCAATTTTATGATAAATGTTTTCTTTTGTACTTAATATTGAAAATAAACATTAAAATTAAAGTAAAATTTTGAACTGATGAGCTTTCAGCAATTTATATCATTATACATAAAATATTAAGTTTAATTTATTTTAAAGTTGTTAAAGACGAATATATTTTCCCTATAGACAAGTTTTTGGATATTACCTCCTTTCCTAACGGTAAATAAAAACCATAAGCCTACTCGTCAGTGACGCTTAACTGAAAACGGATTATATTTTGTTTTCCAGTTCTTACAGCATTGAAAATTAAAATACAATTACAGTGAATTAAATTCTTGAACTGATGGATCGTTCAAAAATTAATATCATTATTCACCAAATAATCAATTTGATGTTGTTTATACTTCCCAATAGTGTTCAAGACGCATATAGTTTCACTTAATTTCTGTTCGTTTTAAGTTTCATTTATGCTTCAATAGGAATTTTTTCTTTTCATTTTAAGCTTGATATTCATATTCAATCTAAGCATTACTCGCTTTAAGATCTATTTATCCATTTATATTATTACTTGTTATATGTTTTTCCTATGATTGTTTATTTAATTTCTGTTCATTTTGGGTTTCATTGATTCTTTAATAATAATTTCTGGTCGTTTTGAGTTTGAATTTTAAAAGGTTTTTGTATCTGCTGAGCTTAAGTTTAAAATGCCCTTAACTTTTCTTTGAAAAATTTATTTTTCGGATAGTTTTTTTAATTAATTTCAAGAAGAATCCATAGTTTGGCTTGCTAATTGTATGTTGAAGAATTTTTTTTGACAATTTTTAGCAACATAACCCCTTCTGAAATTCTGGACCCAAACAGAATCATTTAATTTAGTTTTATACCTCCTCAAGGTCACCTGAAAAAAAAACTTAAAATCATTTCCAAAAAATCGTATATATGCTTTTTAACAACCTGGACACATTACACTCTTTTGATTTGGTTAAATTGTAAGAAAGAAGTAGTAATAGCATTAGCCCTGAAAGTTTCAAATTAATACCCCCAACCTTTCTCGGAATATTGCTGATATGTCCTGTTTGCAGCGAGCATACACACACTGTCTTTTGATTTAGCTTTAAAGCAAGATTTAGTTTTACAGCATAATGGACAAATTGCACTGGGGGTTAAAATAGCCAATACTCCTAGAGATGTACTGGACCATTCAACTATGCTAAACAAAATAGCTATCATATAATTTTGATATAATATAAGGCTTTTTCGATTTTATTCTTTCTTAGATTGATGAAACTCAGATACGAAGCAATACTTTTCAAAAGCCTTTAGTATATCATTTTAGAACAAGTTCTTTTAATGATATTTCTCCTTACCACTTTTTTTTCAGGTTGAAGTAGTGGTAGGGGCATAGGAAGACATTGCGTTGGAGCATAAGGGATATACGGACACATTGCCTTAGAACATAAGAGGGATCAGAACACATTGCACTGGAGCTAGGGAATTTACAATATATTGCATTAGAACAGAGGAGGGCTCCGAAAACATTCCATTGGAGCATAGGGAATATACAGAAGTTTTCCATTAGAGAATAGGAGGATTCCAACAAAATTCCATAGGAAGATAGAGTAGCTCCAACGATACCTTACTCAGATATATGACATTTCTCCCCCTTTTCTTTCTTTTTTCAAGTTGAAGTAATGCTAGGGGCATTGTACATACTTCATTGAGAGATAGGGGACGTGGTTTTTCATCGCATTTCAGGGAGTTTTAATGTTTCTGGGATTTCCTATGGAGAGCCATTTTATTTTTTGGTTTGTAGTTTCTTTGAAAATCCAAACGTATATCACTCTTTTCTCGAAATTTTCGATGGATCATATGAAATATACTGACACTTTGGCATTTTTGAAAGGTTTTATTTATAAACTAGGGGTATTCAAAACTTTCTATTACCAATTTACAAAAAAAATCTTTATTATTAGATTTTACAAGAATTTTTTACACTGCGTTTGCAATGAACTTTTTTCATATTAAGTTTGAGTTAATATTTCAATAAAGCTCGGTCAAAGGAAAAAACATTTAAAAAAAAAACATTTTAAGTGTCAGGTTGACATGAGTTAAAGGGGGTGGGGATATTTATGCATGGAGTAGGGTTTTACCTATGAACTAGCAGTGTTCAAAACTTTCTTTCGAATTTCCTTTTTTAAGTTTCAGTTAGGACATTACTTAGAAGTTAATTTTGTTAAGAACTTGTTTCCAATGACAATGTATTGGGATATAATGGAGTCCTGACGGCATTGCGTTGGAAAATAGGAGGAGGGCTTAGTAAGATCTCGCATAAGGAGGTAAGGGGTATTGTTTTTCCCAATTTTATTATTTTTGGACAGATCAGAGTCAAAATTCATGTTTTCATTTCTTTAATTTAATGTTTTCTTCAATTTTAATCATTTTTGAACTCATAAAAAATATTTTAACTATAAAAAAAGGCACTAGCTCTTTCAATTTCCAATTGAATGAGCCCATTTGAAGTTTCTACGACAACGCTTTCAATAAAAACTTTATATGCCCTAGGGCATAACTTACAACCCTTGCCCTGAGGGCTATGAGGGGAATACGTTGGATAAAGCTATCTAAAAATTTTGATTGGATGTGTTTTGAAAAACGGTGGGCGTGAGAGGGGGGTTAGTTGCCCTCAAATCACTTTCGGCTATTAAACAGGGTACTATCCCTTTGATTTTCAAATCGAATGAGCCCTTTTCAAGTTTCTACGACAAAGATTTCAATAAAAACCTTATACACCCCAAGGGCATAACTTATAATCCTTGCCCTGAGGGTTGTGGGGGAGTGTCCTCCGAACAAATATATTTTCTATCTGGAAATCACCTAAGCTGAATAAAATGGCCATCTCAAAATTTTGATTGGATGTGTTTGGGGGAATGATGGTCGTGGGGGGGGGGGGGGGTTTGTTTCCCCCCAATTCTTGTGCGAGTATTAAAAAGGGCACTAGCCCTTTAAATTTCCCATCGAATGAGCTATTTTTTAAGTTTCTACGACAATGCCTTCTATAAAAACTGTATATGCCCCTCGGGCATAACTTAAAGCCCTTGCCCTGACGGTTGTCAGGGAGTGTCCTCCTCAAAAACATATTTTCTATCTTGAAATCAACTACGCTGAACAAAATAACTATCTCAAAGTTTTGATTGGATGAGTTTGGGGGATGATTGCCGTGGGGGAGGGCTAGTTGCCTTCCTATTACTTTCGACTATTAAAAAGGGTACTAGCCCTTCGAATTTCCAATTGAATGAGCCTGTTTTGATGTTTCTAAGACAACGTCTTCTATAAAGACCTTATATGGTCCCAGGGTATAACTTAAAACCCTTGCCCTGAGTGTTGTGGAGGAGTGTCCTTCTCAAAAACATATTTTCTGTCTGGAAATCAACTACGCTGAACAAAATGGCTATATCGAAATTTTGATTGGATGTTTTTGGGAAAATGGTGGGCGTGAGAGGGGTGCTAGGTGCCTTCCAATCACTTTTGAATATCAAAAAGGGCACAAGCCACTCCAATTTCCAATTGAATGAGCGCTTTTCGAAGTTTCTACGACAACTTCTTCGATACGAAGTGCCCTTCTCTAAAGGAAAAAATTAATAAATAATACTTTGTGCCAACATCGTTCTTATATGCCCCCAGGGCATAAAATAAAACCCTTTCCCTGAGGGTTGTGGGGGAGTGCCTTCCTCTTTACTTAGTCCCCGTTTCTTGTCTCGTTCTCGAGTGTCCCCGTTCTTTACTTAGGCAGCGCGATCGTCCTGCCTATGATTTATGCAACAACTTTCTATATAAACCTTATATTATGCCCCCAGGGCATAAATAACAACCCTTGCCCTAAGGTCTGTTAGGGTGGTTGTCATCCTCTAAGACCGAATTTCCAGAACTTTCAACTACGTTAAACAACACGGCTATCTCAAAATTTTGATTGGATGTGTCTGGGGAAATGGTGGGCGTGAGAGGGTTTTTAGTCGCCTTCCCATCACTTTTGACTATTAACAAGGGTACAAGCCACTCCAATTTCCAATTGAATGAGCGCTTTTCGAAGTTTCTACGACAACTTCTTCGATATGAAGTGCCCTGCTCTAAAGGAGAAAATTAATTAGTAGTACATTGTGCGAACATCGTTCCATATATGCCCCAAGGGCATAACTTAAAACCCTTTTCCTGAGGTTTGTGGGGGAGTGCCTTCCTCTTTACTTAGTCTCTTTTTTCTTGTTTCGTTCTCGAGTGTTCCCGTTCTTTACTTGGGCAGCGCGATCGTCCTGCCTATGATTTATACAACAACTTTCTATATAAACCTTACATGCCCCCAGGGTATAACTTACAACCCTTGCACTGAGGGCTCTGAGGGGGCTATCCTTCTAAAATACCTAATTTCCAGAACGTTCAACTACGTTGAACAAAATGGATATCTAGAAATTTTGATTGGACGTGTTTTGGAAAATGGTGGGCGTAAGAGGGTGTTAGTCCCTATTCAATCACTTTCGACTATTGAAAAAGGCACTAGCCCTTTCAATTTCTAATTGAATGAGCCCTTTTGAAGTTTCTACGACAACGCTTTCAATAATAACTTTATATGCCCCAGGTCATAACTTACAACCCTTGCCCCGAGGGCAGTGGGGGGAGGGTTTGTCATCCTTAAAGACCTAATTTCCAAGACTCTCAACTACGTTGAATAAAATGGCTATCCAAAAATTTTGATTGGATGTTTTGGAAAATGGTGGGCGTGAGAGGGGGGGGGTTAGTTGCCATCAAATCACTTTCGACTGTTAAAAAGGGTACTATCCCTTTGATTTTCAAATCGAAGGAGCCCGTTTTGAGTTTCTACGACAAAGATTTCAATAAAACCTTATATACCCCAGGGGATAACTTATAATCCTTCTCCTGAGGGTTTTGGGGGAGTTTCCTCCTCAAAAATATATTTTCTGTCTAGAAATCAACTGCGCTGAACAAAATGGCTATCTCAAAATTTTCATTGGATGTGTTTGGGTGAATGATGGACGTAGGGGGGGGAGGGGGTATTTACCCTCCAATTACTTTCGACTATTAAAAAGGGCACTGGCCCTTTGAATTTCTAATCTAATGGGTTTTTTTTAAGTTTCTACGACAACGCCTTCTTTAAAAACCTTAAATGCCCCCAGGGCATAATTGCCCTGAGGGCTGTGGGGTAGTGTATCCTCAAAAACATATTTTCTATCTGGAAAATAAACTACGTTGAACAAAATGGCTATCTCAAAATATTGATTGGATGTGTTTGGGGAAATGATGGGCGTGGGGGGGGGGGCTTGTTGCCCTC
>JAQQPU010000817.1:42511-67780 GCA_029168905.1 Artemia sp. Kazakhstan ARC1039
AGTAGTAGTAGTAGTAGTAGTAGTAGTAGTAGTAGTAGTAGTAGTAGTAGATGAGTATAACTTTCTTTTTCTCTCTCTAACTCTTTCTCTTTTTCTCTCTCTCTCTGTCTTTCTCTTTCTTTTAAGAGGCTAAAGCGCTGAATAAAGTCCGATGGCGGAGAAGCACACGAAGGTATGTTGGCATCAAGCAGTGGATTGCTATTATGAATTGTAATTGGCAGGATCAGGATTACACATTAATGAAACTCCTATGCAATGGCTAGACATCAACTTATAACCTTAAAATAGGAATGTATCTATATTCCCCTTTCTACGTTTCAGGAGGGATATCATCAAACAGTTGGTGGTATAGAACTGAAAGGAAGGATCTACGCGGCTCATTAGCACCCGAAACTCTAAGAAATAGAGTCTTGATAACAAGAGATAAATAAAAAGAATAGAATTTTGATGTTTTTTTCAAAATGTACAAAATTCATGAAGTTTAATGTTACCAATCCAAAATTACGATCTTGAGAAAATTTGCCCAATTTTCGAAAAGGGGGAAATATCCCTAAGACATCAAGTGATCTTAATGAAAATAACATCACCAGATTTAGCATGACAGAAAATCCTGCTCTAGAGGTTTGAACATCCTCTATACAAAAATGTGGACTTTTGCATTATTTGCAAAGAGAATGAACAAGGATGCGTGTTTTTTTGTTTGTTGTTTTTTTTTTTTCTTTTTTCCCGCATCGTATCGAACCAGTGATTCTGGAGGGTCGAGAGAGGGTTCATTTGAACACCAATCAAAAATTACAGTGCTGTTTTAAGAGACTAAGAATACTGAAGGGCACCTATTCCCCCTCCCACGCCCCTTTTTCCCAAAATCAGCTGATTAAAATTTTGAGACAACCATTTAGTTTAGCATAGAATAGAATAGAATGTATTTGCGCTAAAAGCCCTTTTGCCATGGCAAAAAAATATAAACAAAGAACCATTACAAAAAAATTGCACATAACCTAATATAATCCTACAGAAATCTACTTCTATGATTCATCGCGAGACAAAGGAATCGTGCCAAGCTTCTGATTCCTATAAAACACTCATCCACACACACATTCACCAACCACTCAAAATCAAAATCCCCCCTAGAAAACGCTTCCAGTCTCCAATCACTCAGCTCCTGAAATTCACACATCAAGTGATAGACGCTCTCATCTAAACCTCCAAACATAGGACAAAAATAAGGACCTGCCTTTGACTTTTCCCTCCCGATAAACTTTCTTCTTTGGCCCAGTGGCAAACTATCAGCCCTCATTTCAATTAATAGCTTAATTTCATTTTTATTCAAAACTTCACCTCAAATCTCCTTCGACCGACAATAAGGACGCAGTGAATTCGAAATTGAACGCTGGGCCTGCCATGCCTGTATTTCTTGGTCCTGTAAAATTCTTTCAATTACTCTACTCACTTGATCCCCCATATCCTCGAGCCCTAAGCCATCCCCCCGCATATGGCTTAGTCCACACTGATCTAATACACTATTAATTTGGCACGGCCACCCACTGCCTGAGCGGCCCTTCAACATTTCTAAGTAAGCCGCCTTCATGAATCGCACCCTAGGCATCACTAAAATATTTTTCCAAAGCCTAATCATGTTAACTAGCCTACGACTTCTTAAAGAAAACAAGCCTAAATCTCCTCTAACTACTAAACTATGTGTGTGCTTACTTATCCCTTACCACCTCCTATAATATCCTAATTGCACTGTTCAAACCTCAGAACCATAGTGCATTACACCTAAAATTTTAGCCCTGAAAACCTCTTTAACTACTTGGATCTTTTTAATACCCCTCAGCTGAGTTCTTAATACCATATTATAACACGCCTTACCTTTTTCCATCCTACTTTCTACATGGGTACTAAATAAATATACTTTCGCCTTAAAATTAACACCTAAATATGACCATTCCTCCTCTAATCTGAGCCGTTTATCCTTAAAACTAAAATTATCATTCTCCTCAAGTCTGCCACATTTACGGAATGCTAACACTATGGTTTTATTCACATTAAGTTCTAACTTTTTTCTATCCAAATAATCACCTAAAGTATCAAGTAATTTCTGAAGGTTCCTTTCTGAATCAGCAACCAAAACAAGTCTCCGAATAACATCATACAAATGGAAACAATATCTAAACTCACCATTGGCACCTCCTTCTTTTCCACAAACGCCACTACAGAATTTACAAACAGGGTGAATATTTAGGAGACAATGTGCAGCCCTGTTTAACACCTTTGTATCTTCTAACTACCCTTCAAACTTGCCTACCAACTCTTGCAACCACTCTAGTAAACCTATTCATTTGAACTAAAACTAACACAAAAGCAGGGAGAGGGGTTCCAGCGTGGAACGAGATGGCTGCTACTATCTATAATCGAGTCTAGCGGATCAATGACCCCCTTTTTATGGTTTTTCTCACTGAGGATGTTTTTTCGTGGTTTTTCTCACTGAGAATGTTTTTCTCACTGTTTAATGGAGGTAAACATAAGTTCATATCAACAATTAATGGATGTAGACATCTGGTTATTGTTTGATGGCTATGTGTGTTGATCAATTTATTTGTTGTTTGATGGATGTCAACGTAAGTTAACATCAACAATTGATGGATGTAGACATCTGGTTATAGTTTGATGGTTATGTGTGTTGGTCAATTTATTTGTTGTTTTCTTGGATGTCAACATAAGTCCAACAACATCTTGGATGTCAACAACAATTGCTGTTGTTTTCTTGGATTTCAACATATGTTCACATCAACAATTCGATTGATCGAGTCTAATGGGACAGGGTCAATGACACCTCTTTCTAGGTCAATTTAATTGTTGTTTCCAAATTTCATTGATCGAGTCTAAGGGAACAAGATCACGTGTTTCTTTCTAAGCCAATCAGGGAGTCGGAAATATTAATGGGACCGGATTGCAGTGAATATAAGAGAGGATTTTTGCTATAGTTGTTATTAGTGTGTGAATAGAATTCAAGGAGTGAGAACAGTTTGACTTTACTCATTAGGATATATTTGTAATAATGAGTGGAATGTTCATACTATTAGAAGTTGATAGTGGAGTTGGTGGTAATGATACAAGAGCACCAAACATTGCGGTGGAAATTACGAGAGGATCACGGCTTCGTCTGGAATGGGATGAAGTATATGCAAGATATGTGATATCTCTGAGCAAATTTAAAATTGAGGATCAATTATGCTTCCCTGCAAAAGTTGATATAGCGCATGTGAATAGACTTCAAAATGCTTTAAAGACAATAGTGAAGCATATCGAAGATAATAAGCAGTATCGCTAATTGCACATGTGTAATATTATTGTTGTAATTATACAATAAAATTGTTTCGAAATCGAAAATGTTCCCTTTCTTTTTGTCAGAATGTTAGGCTAACGAATCATGGTCAGTCTATTGTCAGCAGTCAGAGTGATAGGATTAAAAATTGAACAAATTTGCGAAACAGAGAGTTAGATCGAATCTGGTTATTTTGAAAAAACATTTGATTTTGGATGATGACTTTCTCGAGTTCTCCCTTCAACGGAAGATATTCTCACAGGGAACAATTGACAATATAACGAAAACTGATTCTCCCCCATTGGACTTTTATATGAAACTTTCACGATGTGACTCAAATGCTTATACTCAATTTACTGATACATTAATTGGAACAAAGCAGAATAATAATCGTGGATATACTTTTGGAAACATTGCAATAGATTCAATGTAGATGGCTGTGCCTTCGAAAGAGGTACCGTCACAGAATTACTCCTCTCACCATTCCCCCCTCTGAATTTATCGAATTAGGATCAGTTTTGTTTTAGCTGTGAGAGAGTTGATATCGGAAACCAAAAATGTTCTATACATGTCCACTATGCATGTAGACTCTTGGCAGTTGGACATCATGTGAGAATTGTACAATTATTGATGACTATAATGAAAAGTGCAAATTATGTAATTTTTGTAAAGTAAATAGAGGATATGCAGTACAAATTAAAGGATGTAATTCATGTCTTGAAGATATTTGTGACCCTCACCCTAGAGGACATCTGTGCTCCAATTGTCACTATGACAAATAGGATCAGTGGGAGAATACTTACCCCGGTATGATTGTAAAGAACCCCAAACGTGATTTTAGTTTATTTCTACGAGATTGGTATCGTCGTGGATTTAAATTGTTTTGGGAGGAAGAATCTGGTCTACGATTCAACTGTTGGAGTAACAAGACAATTTGGTTTCTACGTCATCGTTGTGGCGACACTGCCTATTATAACTATAAACCTAGGGATTTTTATTTAGCAGTTACCGAATGTGATTCACCAGTTGAAAACACTGTATGTGATATTGCTTCAAAAAGACAAATTGAAACACGAGAATTTCATAATATGAATGCAAATAGTATCATTGACTATACAAAGAGATATGACAAGAGTGAAGTTACATTATACTGTAGAAAATGTGACCATGACTTTGCAGCCAATCAAGATCAATATACAGGGAATCCAAATGATCTACCGGCATTAGTGTATCACGACAGTTGCCTATACACCGAAGAAGAAGAAATCTATAGTGAAGAATAAAGACATTCCTGTATATACATTTTTCATTTATTAATAAACAAATTCACATACATTTTTTAAGCACTTTACTCGTAGGGCACTAAAATCAATATTATACAGGTCAGAGAGGATATTTTCCACCATAAATGCGTTCAGACGTGGATTGTCAACATCAAAGTTGAGAAACTGCACATAAGTATAGCTGTGACATCGGAACACAAAATATAGTAGTGCATGGAAGCCACAGCGATTAGTCGTCAGATCCTGCACTCTCTTCCGATTTTGAATAATAGTTTTCCCATTTCTCTCAATATAGTTGCTGATGTGTGGAGTGTAGATGTATAGGGTAGACCAAGATGATCAAAAATTCTACATTCTTTGCTGTTTGAAAGATGCACAACCAATGACCCGTCTGCACAGTCGATAGACTGCTATTAACAATAATTAGGGTATTGTTGGCACTTTTTTCCAAGAAAGTCCAAGGGCAGATAATAGGATCTGTATTTGGACATGTAGGAGTCCATATTAAATACATTGATTATTTGACTGATGTTCGTCGTGCCAAGTCTAGAAGAACAATGCCTTCGGGGGTGATTTCCCAATAGGTTTCATATTGATTTAGCGAGATTAGTGTGATACTCTCAGGTAATGGGTCAGCAAATGTACAATCTAAACACCCACTCCCCGTACGTACTATACTCATATCCTGGATGCCAGACAAATCCAATACAATGATACCATGTGTTTTAGCAAACATTTCTTCAGTTATACCATTTTCAAAAAGTTGTGAATCATGGTCTAGGGTTTGCATGGTCGACTCGTACAATATCCTATATGAATTATCAAAAGAAAGATTGTAGAGTGAGATTTCATTTACTTTGCAGACAAGAGGTGAAATCCCAAACATTTCAAATTTATTTGGGCATCCAGTCCACGATCCTATTCCACTAGCACTTTTTACAAATGCCAAGGCCAGTTTTGACGGAATTTCGCCATTGATAAAGGATGAGTCGGTGAATTTGCGTGAGCCTGTGGCAGTATGACGCTGATTGGTGATTGTATGAGGAACAAGTAGTTTAATATTATTTTCACTGGTTCTCAGTTTTTCCACTGCCAAAGCAACATAACTCATAACCTGCTGTTTGCGTACATGTAGTATTGCCAAGGTGAGAGAGAGAGTTACATCAGGATTGACAGCAAGTTCCTTTAGTAAAATAAAATTAGATGGAGCAAGCGTCAATTTTATATCCACTTTAATACTGGGTGGTAGCCATTGGGGCATATTAAAAATTTCATGATATATTTTTCCAACTAGATGTAATTCACTAGTTGTAGCATTTTCAAGTGCATCTGTACTATCAGTATTAGTAATATATTCATATCCATTGGAGGTGCCTCTCAATTCCTTGTATGACTTGGGTGTCATCAGCATGAATTGCATATAGCTTGTATAATTTGAGAGATTGTTGCTTGTGCTCACCAGTGTGCCATTTATGTAGACACTGATTTGGCGAAATAAATTAGGTTACAAACAATTTTCATAGGATATTCCATCGGCAAGAATTGGCAATTTATTATCATATTTCCAGACTTTCATTCGTAAATCTATAAATGTCGATGACATGTCCATAAAGTAGTCTTCATTGGAATAAATTTGAAAGTGGATATTATCGGAGAGGGGTTGTTGTGGATAAAATTGTTCTTAGTATCCATGTTTTACACTCACATCAACATTTTCTGCATTGAATAGATTCAATGAGGAGGTGATTGAAGGTTGAGAATCCTTATGTGGTAGATATGACATCTTAGAAAAAGAAATCTAGTTTCGACCTAACAATTCTCTTCCTGGGGCTTCTTCTTCTGTTTACAGTGCGTGTCGGCTTTTTCCTTCTTTTCTTTGACAGGGGTGATGTCTTTCGTTTCTGTCCTGAGTAGAGACTGATGAGTGATGCACTGTTTCTCGACCTTTTTAAACCTTTTCCATTTGTTTTTAATCTCTCACCAAGGGTTCGGGCACTGGACCTAAGATTTTCCGAAGACTTTTCTTAAAATCCTTGCTAGAGCTCCATTCGTATAGTGTAGAGGATGCAAAATCTGTCACAGCCGGTACAATATATTTTCTAGCCAGAGGTAGAGCACAGCGAAACAGCTTAGCAAACCAACTGTCAATACCATAGCCAGACATTGACGCGATACCTTTGTAATAGTCCATTCCATTGCCCTGTTGTCTTGGGCCAAGAATATTAACATAGCAGTCAATATTAGGACAAATGAATACCACTTTTCTATTATACATATTGTTGTTGTTGGACGATGGGTAGAAAATGGCATGTAGTCACAGCCAAACCTTTTGATATTGCCAGGGGATCACCTAATTCAGTTCTTAGCGTTAACTGACAGAGTTGCAAGGAAGTGTTTACGGGGATATACTGAAGATGCTTTATATTGTAGTGGTAAATATGTTCTTGATTGGTTTTTCGTTCAAGAACTCGTAGGAGGGGAACATTGCTATTGCTAACCCGGGATGTTTCCACAAATGAACCGTTGAGAAATATACAAGCGTCCGTGGAGAACGCAGGCGGATAGTCAGCAAAAATAAAATTAATGTTTCCAGCACTTTTACCATTGATTATATTGAGCTTAAAGCCAAGAACATCCTTTAGATTATCATTGAGAATAACCTTTTCATTGGCAATGGGTGAACTAATGTATCTTGCCCTCCTCCTTTGAATAGTTGAAATGAAATGCTCCTTTTTTACGAGCGGAAATTCTTTTATTGATAGAACGACATAAATCATTCATACAGGTGATTTTTTTTATAGGGTAATTCAATATATGGATAATTCATCCAATTGATCTTTTGATTTTGTTCTTGATCACCTGAGGGTGGCGGCCAATCATAGGGTCTAATTTTTCTATCATATTTGCGATCTTTTCTCAGGATTTCATATGTATTTTTGAGAATACAGTCGACAAGAGCCACTTCATATGCACCGTCGAATTTGATGGTGGGAGAGAGTTTCGTCCAAAAATCACTTGTTCTATTCAAGTCATTGTAGAGAGGATCAGAAACATTGGACATGAAAGTCACATAATAATTATTGGGCATTGTTAATGTCTTCAACACTGACCCAAGAATCAAAATCAGAGTCGTATCCTAGCCAGCAAACAAGCAACTGTCTCTTGCCCCTGCGAGTACGACTGTTTAATATATTTTCAATTTGATAAATTTCACTAGTGTTTCTAACTTTTGCAGTTCATATCCATAAAAACCGCCGAGAATCTCATCATCTTTGGTGTCTCGCAGTCGATATGTCGTGGGTGTGGTGTCTAGAATTTTGGACACTTTAAAAAGTTCAGTGCTCCACAAATAATTCCCCTTTTCAAAAATATTGGTGGTTCTATTAATTCGAACAGTATCACCAACATTGAATTTCTTCTTTTTCTTCTCATTGAAACTACCACTGGAATATTTTTAAGAAAAGCATCAAATGTATTTTCACTGCAATGAACTTCCCGAGGGCATGAGTTGGACAGGGATCGATATAATCGATGGTTGTATACTTGCATGATTTTACCTAAATCATGAATAAAAGCAGCAGTAGTTTTCAGTGTGCAATATCTCGAAATTAATAGACGAATCGTTCTTATCAACCGATCAGCCAATGCAGCATTTATCGGGGCAGTACCTATGATAAAGTGTTGTATTATATTCTAATAGATCCTTTTGCACATGAGGATGAACAAATTCGCTACCGCGATCTGATTGAATCTTTCTATAGCAATCCTGTTCAAGAATAATTTCTAAAGCATGAGCAACTTCAACACCTCTCTTTGATTGCAACAGAATGGCATAGGCATAGCGACTAAAGACACTGATTGCCAGTAGAATATATTTGTAGGGTGCATTGTGTCGTCGTTGAATCGCGTCTAAAGTTAAAAGATCAGTTTGCATTATATGCAGAGAGAAAAAGGCCTTAGTTTGTCGATATTATTTGCCACGAAGCCTGCGATTCCGATGCAGTGTGTAACTCGGTTCATTTTCTTGATACTCTTTTGCTTTTTTAATGTGCTGCCATCTATGTTATTGGCAACTTTAGAAAGCGTTGTGGGGGAACTTAGACTTCCCGCTTCACCAATATTTTTATAGATATGTTTCAGAACTTCAACCATTTTGAACGCAAACACGTAGTTTAATGTTCACTCCCCTTTTGCACACTACAGGGTGAATCAATCCGTCGTCATTTTTGACTAGCCACCATCGTTGGCGTTATAAAATCATTGCTGCTGCTGCAGCTAGTATTTCCAACATTGAATCTTCTTCTTTTTTCAATGGCTGTGTTGGTGTTGTTGGAGAATTATGTTCTCTTCGTTTCTTTAGAATTGGCTTATTGTCAATAAGACTTTTGGGGAAGTTTGATGCATTTAGAAAGGTGTATAGATTATTGTCAAATGATAAAAGTCCTTTACGATTCGTCACCATATCACAAATTAAATCAACTAGATTATAACTTTTTCCCTGAATTATAATTCGTTTCCCTGTGCTATTGACCTGAACTTGAACACCTGTTTCCAACATGAGATATGTTAATACTCTTTTACTCTGTTCTCGATAGGTCACTGGCAATAGGTTTCCAATTGTTGTCACTATAGAATTCAATTCCTTCTCCATTGATTGTGCAGAATCTTGAGAAGATGTTTCCTGTTTAGGGAGAACTGTGATGGTGACGGCGGGTCTCTCACAATAAGGTCTATGTTTGTCCATACGTCGCAATGCATCTAGAAGTAAAACTAGCTTTTTATCATTGGCAATATTCTCATCTTTAATGAATTTGCTTAGATTGTCTTCAAAATGTTCCACAGGCGAGAGGACAAGTTCAAATGGCGTCAATTTATAGGGTTTAGCCATCTAAAAAAATTTTCTCATCTAGAATATTCTCATTTAGAGAAAATTCTCTAAAGAAAACTGTTTACAAGTCCTGCAATTATTTGCACTAAAAGTGTAAAAATGCTACCGCCCGATTGAAGGAGGCGTTTTCTTTTTAAAATTTTTCCCCTTGTTTTTGCAAGCCAAGGAATGTACATTGGAACGATGTTGCTTTGTCTGTTGTCTAACACCTTCTGGCAGGTGTACATTGCCCTCAGTTAAATTTAAACAAAGTTCAGATATTAGATTAATGAAATCATTATTAGCACCATGTTTGAGTATGGCCTTCCTGAGTGGAGGTTTCGAAGTGCTTAAAACAGAAATTAAATGCCGTTGTTCGTGTAGTATCTTCAGTGTCATGATGGCAACTAATAGCCTTTTCTACTGTTCACTGGAAGATATACAGTAATTTCTTTGTCGAAAATATTAGTGACTACACGTAGATCATCGGGTGTGCTCTGATTAAGAACTAGCAAAATGTAGCCGTAGGGCTTATTTGTCGCCTGAGTGTACGCTGAAGGCAGAAATTTGGGAGCACCTGGATATATTTGCTTATTGAGAGTTATTAGCGAGATAGAATCACGAACAACTCGGTAGATAATATAGATGGTGCAATTCAAAGCAAGGGTTCTCATACATTTGCTCTGATGAAACAGATTGTGCAGAACTAGGGTTATAGAAATGTTTTCATGATGAGAGCGAACGGTAAACAGCTGTAGCATTTCCTGTGAGAACTGTTCAATTGATTTAGCCAAATCATCAATAATCAGCCACGAGTTTGGTTCAATACTATTGAAAAAATCAAGTCCTCATATGAATTGAATTGGCATGGATGTGGCAATAGGTTTTATTCGATCGATTGATTCCTGCCAAATACAATAGCAATAATAAATTTTCTTTGGTTTTTCCAAAAACATTTTATTACAATTTTGAATTATTTTAGCTAAAAGTGTCGTTTTCCCCGACATTGATGGACCACACAGAAACGATCTGAATGGTGTTTTAAATTGATAAATACAGCTGTTGACAACAGTCAGACTACAACTAACTGTAAACCATACTTGCTCAATGAATAAGTAACAATAATTTTCCCATAGATGTATCTACGTTAACAAGAACAACAAAAACAATATTTCATTCATTTATTAACATAAAAACACTTTTCGGTTCAACAAGAACATCATTTATTATCATAAACACGTGTTCAACAAGAACAACAACAACAATATTTATTATCAAAAAACACCTTTTTGTTCAACAAGAACAACACACACACCATTTATACAATAACATTTTTGACTTATTAACAAAAACACTTGTTCTACATAAAGAACAAACCTATTTGTACACACACACATTTGTTTTTGTAAAATAGCACTATTTATACAACAATATATTGACATAAAAACAACTTACAACTTAAAGTACCACATTTGAACACTTTGAATTTAAAAGATACCCTCCACCCCTCTGGGGATTGTGGGCCGAAGGCCAGCCGCGGGCGGGACCCCTCGCCCACGCGAGCCACTTGCCAAAGGCCGGCCACGGGCGGAGCCCCCTTCCCCCAGGGGGTCGCTGGAAACAAACTCTATATACAATAGTTACCACCGCTGCTGCAAGTTAGGTTAGTTTTGAGCATTTAAGTTAATTTATGAAAGGTTAGGTTAGGTTGGAGCATTTGAGATAATTTATCAGGTGAGGTTGGGTTAGAGCATTTAAGTTAATTTATCAGGTGAGGTTAGGTTTGGGTTAGGTTAATTTAATTTATCCAGACCAAGTTGGTTGCAATAGTCTACACATTCAACCCGGTCTGAAAGTTGATAGTGGCCGTGGGGGAATACACTTACACCATTCTCGAGCACAAAGACCTTGTCGGATATACACGACATGGCATTCTTTTGAACTCTAACAATATAGTTTTTATACTGCAGAGAGAGAATTGCAAGCATTTGTTTTCTCGACACTAGGCTACTCTCTACACAGTTTCTGTAGACACTCATGTTGAAATTGTTCTTTACAAAATGTGTAGGCACCCCTTTACACGCCTGTTTTACATCTTTGTTGTGCGTTTCTACGCAATAAACTTTAGGACCCGAGAACACCCCATTAGATATCAAAGCACTCCCCGTCTCTGAGTTTAACATCAGTAACAGATTGGGGGCCTGACCTTTCAACCAACTCGGTGTAGAGGGATGCATTCCAGTTAATGAAATCCATCCGCGAGCTGATGTGTTCAAAATTTTCTAAGTCTCTCAATAAATCCCCGGTTTTTACTTTTAACAGCAGAGAATCTGTATCCCCATAATAAACTTGAACCTCCCCCTCCCTTGGCCATTGTACCTTGCACACATTATAAAAAAGGACAACATGAGCTTTTTGGAAATTTCAACTACTGAACTACCTCCTGCTATATTCTTGTTTATTAACACATTTCTTTTCTTTCTGTGTAGAAGAACCATGCTTGTCTCTCCTGGTGAACGATGTAAAATTGGGGTCTGCAATAATTCGTGCACATTCTTGGGGGTTAGTCACGACGTCACAACGAGATCTGTGCCATACGCTTTCATACATTTTGCTAAACGCTGAATTTAAAATAAGCTTGTACATTTCCTTTTATACTTTACTGTTTTCCCGAGAGCTTTTATCGATAAATGTATCGATAAATGTCTTCAAATAAGGTTCTTGACTGAATTGTAAGACTCTCTGTATTTTCGTGATTTTGAGACCATTGTTCACCATCCAGCGCAAAAGCACATGGTGAACAACGATATTATGTTTAGGGTCTAGGTCTTCAATCAGTTTCTGCTTAGAGGAGGGCCAGTGCATCCCCATATCATCAACCAATGATCGATTGTATGGGCTAAGTGAGTCCTTGGTCACTGGTCGATTGATACAGGGGAAAATAAAATCTTTGACAGATTCATGAAGCGCTAATGGAATGTGACCGTCAATTTCAAAGAACCATCCTTTTGGCCCATTGTCCTCGACGGTGTGAATGTCGGGGAACTCACAAGGATTCTCAAGCCATTTATAGTTTCCACACGGCAAAGAGTAGTGAGACGATGCTAAGGGATATAACGAGTTCATGTCAAGGAAAACTGCATTTGACTTTACACCAGTGTCTTGCCCGCTTGGGTCTGTTGTCAAAGCACGATGTCCATGAAAAACCCAGCCTCCCCTCATTGATCTTTCTACAAAAAGGCGTTGATCTACATCAGTGATCAACCCTATTTCTTCCCTACTAATTTTTAAAATCAAGTCCATTACCAAATGTGGTGTGGAAAAATGATAACCTATATCTAGTCAAAACTCTGAATAGATTTGGTCTGTGTTTTTATAAACAATATCTAACATAGTTAAATCGTCACTGGCCAAGTACATTCTACAATAATCCCACCCATTTTTACAATTACCCTTAGCCCAGAACCTCTTGGCATATTCGTATTCCTCGGAAGTTAATTCACTGTTGGTGAGTGAATTATAGAAATCTTCAATTGGAGGTAGTTTCTCCTCGCTTAAGCGAGCGCCAGAACAGTAATAGTAGTATGCGTATACACCTTTACAGGTCAATAGGTCATACATTTCACTGTCTGGATAGTGCTGTTCAAGAAAAGGAAAACTATCAAAATGGTCGCTTTTCTGCACTTGAATCAATTGACTCAATGCCTAGGGGAAAAAACGAAAAGAATCTAAAAACCTGATTTTATTCAGGCACGTATGCCCGTTATTCAGTACCTGCCATTTCAACTCGAGAAGTACGAACTTCTCAGTTGATTTGGGGATAATATTATAGGTAAATGAATTGTTTACCCATGGACTATCTACTCCCCCTCCCTTACTGTGCATACGTGCCAAAGCTGGTAAAATAAATTTTAAATCATAATTTGCGTTGTGAATGAAACCCGCTATAAAAAACAGCTGACTTACATTCGAATTGCACGATTGATGTGCTACCCGTCTAAAATTACTACCCCCAGATGATATTTCCTGCCACAAGTGATTTTGGTCTCTGACTTTCCCCTTTTCCCCCTCTTTTCCCCCTATTCCCCTTCCCCTTCGTCTCCTCTTCAAATTCTCCCTTACAAACCCAGCATATTTTTTATTTTTTATCGCGAGACGATCCTCTGTAGACAACAACATTGGGTAGTGGGTATTTCTCAAACGAGAAATAGCGCCATTTGCAGTGCCAATTAATATAGTCAGTGCCCTGATAATGCATTCATTCTCATCCAACGTTTCGAAAATTTCTAACAACTGCATAGTGTTAGAGTTATCTCTTTGTGCATGGGCATAAGAGACTGCAATGGCTCGATGTTATTTGATTCGATTCGGAAATCGAGGATCGTTCACTTCCACTAGCTTCGCTTCACAATCCAGAGAGATTTATTGCTTTGGAGGAGGGTATTTTGGAAATTTTTAAAACGTAAAATGGCTCTATCACCTGAAATCGTTTCTACTGTTTGATAGCCATGCCGCCACAATGTTTCTATGATTCTGTAGCTTTAAATCACTACGAAATTGTGAACCGCATGTTGGACAGTAAAAACGAACCCCTAGACCCTTACCCCCTCCCTGAAGTCTACTGATGTCCGTAATTTGGTTAAATTGGCCAATTGTGTTGGGGTCACTAGTAGGAGTGTATAACAACCAAACCCAGTGCTTCACCAATTCAATTGACGGGCCCCTTACTTGGAACAAAACCCTGTTTTTATTAGACCATGCCCCATCCTCAAATTCAGTTTCATACTGATCCACAGTAACACCGATATTTAGATGGGCATTTGTCCGTTCAAAATATCAATGAATCTCAGCGTTACTGGGTATTTTTACTCTAAACAAGTGAAATCTACAGTGGGAAAATCGGACCCTACCTTCCCATGTACAGCCTAGTATTATAAATTTTTCTTTGAAGCGTCACGTGCTAGAGGCTTGAATGCTGATATGAGGAAAGCGTACATGAAACATTTATTAACTGTTTCAAAACAGATTCGCTGAATGCCTTGACAACCCTCTAAATCTGGATTATATTTTAAAACTATAGACCCTGGCCCACAAGCCCCACCTCTTAAAATAAAATCTTTTTTAAATTTACAAATATTAACACTTAAATTTTCAACCAAAAGAACCACTGATCCAGTCCTATTCTCGTTATAATTTTCGAGATCCATAATAATGTGGCCTACCCATTCCGTAAAAACTGTTTCGTAATTTTCCAAATGCGGGTAGACCACTAGCATCTCGGTATGTACATAGTGGTCATAAACTTCACTTTTACCCTCATTTAAATAAAATACCTTTAAAACAATTGAAACCTTAATAGCCTCCCTATCCCTCCACAACATAATCTGGTTTTCTGAGAGGGAACGAATTTCATCTAGATATATATGGACAATTTCTGTAGGGTCAAATACAAAATACCCCTCACAAGCGAATTAAATGGATCCCCAAAAGTCGCAGTGTAGACGACTATCGTATTTAATATTGAATTTTACAGCTGAAAGTCAGGTAGTCTCGTAAATTGTGTATTGTCACCCTCTTGTATATTATCACAACCCCTCCCCAAGATTGTTCAACAGTAAGATTATAGGATTTTGAGAAGTCAATTCATTTGTTTGAACTATAATCCTGTAATGAGTGGTGCGAGGGTTCCCTGTTAATTCCCGTGTAAAATCCTCTAAAAGCTGCATAGTGTTTGGACTTAGCAAAGGCAAGTCCCTCTGCTCAACTGTGCTACTATCTAAACTAAAATAATTACTTAAAAAATCCTCGATATTATCAGGTATTTCATTAACGATACCCTGCCAATCACTGATTGGTGAATTGTTGCAAAACTCCATAGATGTGTCTTCTTCAACTGATGTGAACGGCGATAATGAATATGGAACCAATGTAATCTATAAAAGAAAATAGCTTATTTTCAAAGTGTCTAAATCACCGTATTTTTAAAATTGGATTATTATTTACATGTGCTAAGTAGCATTTGCTTAATTCACTACTTTAACTATCCTGAAAGTTCCACCTTAATTTAAGATATTTACAATCTAAAACATGACATAGCAGATTTTGATTTTGTTCAAACAATCCCCCCAAAAAACATTTCATATTAATAGTCCATATCTGCTTTGGAAAAAACAGGTGTCATTACTTTATTTGAAATGGATAGCCTATTATTTTCAATGTGTATAAACCAACCTCCACTGACCTTAGAATTTCATTCGTTAATACAAGTCTGTTATTTTCAGGATTTTCTGGAACATGCGAGAAAATGGGGACCGTTATGTTTCACATCTCTTATCGAGGCCTTTATTACACAAATTAGAATCCACATGTGTAAATGATAAATGGTATAATCGCTGTCCTTCAAATTGAGTTGGGAGAAAAAATTTTTAGCGAAAAATATCTTTTAATATCTCTGACACACTTTTACAGTGTTGAAAAATGGTGAAAAGAAAAGACCCAAAAAAGTTGGAAGAAATAGGTAGATATTTCTATAGCCAGGTAGAAACTAGAGGCAAAAATGCTTACATTTCCAAATTTTGGCTGCACTTGGGTGCCATATGGTCCTAGTATCGCGTGTTTGAGGGCAACTTCATGACCTTGAGTAGATGGGACAGCTCTTGAAAACTCGGGCAACGCATGTTGGAGGGCAAGCTCACAATCTTGTGGGGCTGCGGCATTGAAAGCAGCCATCCACTCTCTTTTTGGTTTTCGGCCTGGCTGTATTGCTGCCTATACAGATGAAACATGGGCAGGCAGCGCAGAGCTGGAAGGTTTCGGCCAGTGGCCGTATTGGACAACTGTCGCCTTCGTAGGGGTTTTATCTTGGACCCTAGCTATCTTACTGGGAGGCGGCGGCAGGCATTTTTCAGAATCATCCTTAAAAAAGAAGAAAAATTTAGTATAGAATATTGACTCCCACTTTTTACAGAAGAAAGGAAATTAGTGAAAGAAAGATTCTTATGAAAGCCCCTTAAACTATTAATCATCTAAAGAGTAGATAAAATCCATGAATTCAAAAATAGTAGCATTTAAATTACCCCATCAATTCCTTTCTAGGAAGGTAAAACTTTGAAGATTTAACTAAAACATTATTTGCTTTCATCAAAGTCATTTGAAAATAGAACATTCCTCTCATTAGTTATAATTGTCTGCAAAAGAAATCTTTTTCCGTTCTGCTAATAAAAGATGTATTTCGTTTAGAGTGCAAGAGACATAGATCTAATTTTACCACCCCTTTTTCAAACCGTAAACGCAAAGCCGGTAGCCTTAATCATTTCCGTGTCTACCTACCACCCTTGTTTTAGTTAATTTAGACAAAGCGCATGCGAGAAGATTCGTTTACGAAGCTGCCCTTTTAAGACTTATTCACACACAGGTTAAGTTAAATCGCAAGTGTGAAGATTTTAATGGTTTTAAACGTGTGTGAAAATGAAACTTTTTGAGTAATAACTTCAATTGAAAGATTTAAATTGTGATGAATGGTGGGAGGAGGGGTGAGAGGTTGACGTAGTGGGAAAAGTGCGTATTTTATGCTTTCTAAGGGCTATAAACATCGCATAGTGGAATTTTTTTTTTTTTTTGGGGGGGGGGAGGGGGGGGAGGGGTATACCCTGAATATGAAACAACCTCTCCCATATAAACACTGAGTACTCAAAATGGAAAACAAATACTACACGAAACTATTTATTATAACTAACATCCAATCCCCTCTTGCAATTCAAAGGATTTACCGTCACTAATTTGACCAGAAAGAAGCATCTTTTAGTGAAACCAATATAATGCTGCTATCCTAACTCATAAGAATTAGCATGTCGGACTTGAACTTCACGAGTGCCAATAATTATCACTATTTAAATCTTAGTGGCTTAATGTCATAATGGTTGACGGTTTAAATGGAATCAGCATGCCTAAGAATTGACGGAAGTAAGTTGTCACTTTTAGCTAGGATATTGAAAGCATAAATTTATCGAAAAAGAATTATTTCCAATGATAGAATTAAAGTCGTAAACAGGGAGGGGGGTTACATGGTAAAAAAGAGCATATTTTACGCTTTCTAACGACTATAAGCAACACATAGTGGAGTTTGTACCCCGGGGGGGGGGGGTTACCTGAATTTGAATATGCTGGAGGGGGACTATGTTAAATGATTTTATTTGGAAATAAACCAAGAAAATTTACTAAACAGAACTCACATTATAAATCTATGTAGCCAAAGTCTCTAACTCATCAATATTCAATGCTTTATCCATGGTGTCTTAAAACTGTATAATAATTTAACCTCAACACATGTCCGTTATATACAAAATCTCAAGGGCCAATTGTGATGTAATTGGAAACCTTATGTAACTCCCTGATTGGCTTAGAAAGAGACATATGATCTTTTCCTGTTAGACTCGATCAATAACATTTGGAAACAACAAATGAATTGACCTAGAAAGAGGTGTCATTGACCCTGTCCCGTAAGACTCGATCAATCTAGCAATTGTTGATGTGAACTTATGTTGACATCCAACAAAACAGCAGTAATTGTTGTTAACCTCCAAGTTGTTGTTGAACTTATGTTGACATGCAAGAAAACAACAAATAAATTGATCAACACACATACCCATCAACCAATAACCAGATGTCTACATCCATCAATGTTGATGCGAACTTATGTTGACATCCATCAAACAACAAATAAATTAATCAACACACATAACCATCAAACAATAACCAGATGTCTACATCCATCAATTGTTGATGTGAACTTATGTTTACATCCATCAAACAGTGAGAAAAACCATGAAAAAACATCCACAGTGAGAAAAACCGTGAAAAACATCCTCAGAGAGAAAAACCATAAAAAGGGGGTCATTGATCCGTTAGACTCGATTATAGATGGCAGCAGCCATCTCGTTCCGCACTGGCACCCCTCTCCCTACTCACAAATAAGATTGGGAAACCTATCTCTAACAAACTTTCCATTAATGGAAACCTACAAACGTTATCAAAGGCTCCTTTAATATCTATAAGTGCCGTGTATAACCTTCCTTTTTAGCCCTAGTATATTTATGAACTAAGGCCTGCTGAATAAATATATTATCAATCAAAGATCTTAAGCCGAACTGGCCAGCCATGACAAAAACCAACAAAGAGAAAAATCTCAAGAAAAACGAGACTGTGGCCAGTGGAGAGAAAAGAAAAGACAAATGCAAAACAACGCGGATATTTCGCCTGTATCCAAACAAGGCGTCTTCAGCACGAAAGAAACACAAGAAGAACAGGGTAAAATAAAAAAAAAAACAAGATAAAACTAAAAACCAATAAAACCACCACCAAAAAAATGTACAATTGAGGCAAACTGATCCACCTAGGGAAAAGATGCTATTATTATAGAGTTACTTCAGTGAGGACACCAGAGTAACAGAGACACCAGCGTTGTTTTCCATTTGTCTTTTCTTTTCTCTCCACTGGCCACAGTCTCGTTTGTTTGTTTTTTTTTAGATTTTTCTCTTTGTTGGTTTATATTATCAATCGTCCCAAAACCTTCTCTAAAACCCGCTTGAACCTTATCCAAACCCTTCCTATTTTCTATCCAGCTCCTTAGTCTAAGGTCTAATACCTTACAAAATAAATTCAGTAAACTATTCCCTAAATGAATTCCTCGATAATTATTATGATGAGACCTATCCCCCTTCTTGAATAATGGTATCAAAACTGACTAATTCCATTCTTCTGGCCACTTACACGAACTTACCAAAACTGAAAATAAACTAATCAAGATTGGAGCAAAATATGTTTTTCCCCACTTCCAAATTTTCATCGGGATCCCTTCTATCCCCGATGCAGATCCCGCTTTCATAGACTTCATAGCTTTACCAATCTCTTCATGCGTAATTGGTGAGATACGTTTTTAATCCCCCTCTCTGAGAGGGTAGCAGGCCTGTTGGCTTAAACTCGGTGATAAATCCTACAGTCCGCCATCCTTTGTATTATCCAGTTATTCAAGGTAAGCGCGCCAGGAATCAGCACCCAGTATTTGCTCTGTAGTAGTAGGGTTAATAGATCCTCGTACTAGTTGACAGAAATTTTTCGGTTCCTTTGTTTCAAAATTTGTCTCAATTTCTAAGTTCCTGACTTTATCTTGTTCCCTCTTCTTACTACGAAGTGTCTGTTTGTATTCCCTCCACTTCTGTCGATATACCAGATAAGCAGATTCCTCGTTATTCTTTTTTCAGCTTTCTTAGAGCTTCCATCACTTTCATTTTTTTCTGCACAATCATCATCAAAAAATCCCTTCTTATTATTTTTTGTTATTCCTCTATTTGCTACATTATAAGTCTCTTAAATCTCAATTATCTGGCATAATTATCCTAGGCCTTTATGCACTTGGCCATTCTCTATGATTCTTTAGGTTTTCTCCAAATTTCTCTCCACTACACTCTCTCCAAGCCGTTTAACAACCTTATCCTCCCCTATTTTATCCACCTCAATATTATTCATAATGAAATTAGATCTAATACTAACAGAAATATTCCCGTCATTCTTATTTATAGCCCTATCCACCCAAATATCTGCTACAACAGGCTGATGGTCAGACCCCACAACTCCCAGAACACCAAAATCCCAACATAACAACCAAAGGCTTACATCAACTAAAATATAATCAATAACACTGGGACTACCTACCCCAAAACATGTATAATCCCCCCTTTCTTTATTTTTTCCCAACCTCCCGTTTAAAATTACTAACTTCTCAATTCCACAAAAATATAAAAGTTGGGTTCTCCAATTATTTTTCCTCCGTGACCGGTCCTTACTTGTCCTTTTTCCATACATCTTCCAATCTCCTTGCATATTCTCATCATTCATACCATTATCTTCTTCTTCAGCCTGCAAAAGATCAATCCACCTCTCCAAAATCTCACTTGTGTATGCATTGAAGTCACCTAAAAATATACACTTGTAATCTTTGTACAGCTTCTTATACTTAAACGCCACTGAAAACAAAATATCCCACGTATCCTCTTGTGAACTATAACTACTTGATTCTGGAGGGATATACACCACACAAATCATAAACTTAACAATTCCTATAAAAATCTTAAACCAAATCATTTTAACCAATCACATGTTCTAAATATATTGTTTCTAATCAACAGTGTAACACCACCATAAATTGGATTATTATTACTTCTCTTTCTTGAAACATGGAAACTTATAAAACCTCTTCTAAATACTGGTACATTCTGCCATGTCTCAACTAAACTGATAACATCATAATCGTCTAGCCTAAAGAAATCATTCATTTTATCATCATTATGACCTTGGATATTCCACTGCAACAACTTAATGCACATATTACTTTGCCCATGGGCCAGCTGCTGCTATTGACTATTTTTAGCACTGAAATTACCCTCAAAATGTCCTCCAGAGAAACTTCGATCAACGGAAAACCGTCTAAGATCAGGGCCACAGTCTCAAAACTCCAACCCACGACGAAAAAATAGCTCAAATAGCTCCATATGGATATAGAGAAACATGGAGTAAATGACGGACTAAAAATTTTCCTTTCCATCGTCAAAAGATGTATTAGCTATGTCTTTGAGGATAAAAATACCTTCCAAACTCTCCGGGATGGGCTGTAACCTATGCACTTTGCCCATTGTTTACATACATTATCGTTTATTGGGAAGTATACAGATATTTTCTTTGGGGGAGGGGTGGGGGGTCTGGCGGGGGAATTAAGCGGCAGAATCTTTCCATTAATGCATTTTCGCGGGAAAGATAATGTGCATGCAGATTGTCAATGGGACGTATCACACATGTCTTTGAAAATTAAAATTTATTGAAAATTGAAAGTTCTAGTGCCCTTTTTATAGTCAAAAGTGATTGGAGGGCAACAAGCCCCTCAAACGCCCTCAATTCCCTATAAAATATCCAATCAAAATTAGGAGATAGCCGTTTTGTTCAGTAGAGTTGAAAAGTCCAGTAACTATGTCTTTTGGGATATTACCCCGCCCCCTCCCCAGCCCTTTTAATTCCTTATAATCTTGCCCTTACCCTTACCTCATAAAGTTATCATTTTATGAGAAATAGGAACATTAAGCTCTAAATAAGGGTTGTTTTCACTAAAGTAAAAAATTTACAACACTCGGGAAAAATAGCTACAATAGCTCCATATAGAAATAGAGAAACATGGAGTAAATGACGGACTAAAACTTTCCTCTTGGCATTTTGAATACTTTATAACAAAATTCTGGCGGTATGAAAATTAATGGTCAATTTAAATTTAAATTCTAATTTCAGCTAGGTTTAGTTTAAATTTATTTGATTCTAACTATCCAGGCTGTCTAGTATCTTTTCCTGAAACTAGACAGATATAAAAATACCTAATAATCTGTGGGTTTTTTTATCTTAATGACAATTTCGATTATTATACAATTTTTACGCAGAAAAACCGTAAACTGTAATTTTAAATTGTTGTTATTTTTCAAGTAGGATGAAAATTTTAATGTTTTGACACCCAGCAATTTGTTTATAGTGACCTTTCGAAGACCAGGCAGGTACAGCGCAACTTTCACTGATGAAGAATTAATTTAGAATGTAATCTCTAGTCTATTTGACAACTGTGACAATACAGTAGCAAAAAAGACGTTTAAATGATTCTTAAGGTAAAAGCGTCCAAAAATATATACTTCAAAAAACACAAAAAGATTTTATTCATTTACTCTTCACTTAGAAGGCAACAAAATTAAGCATACATTCATATATTTGCTTTTTCCATAGATTCAGATTTTTTTATTTCGGGACCTTAGTGAAAGGTTAATATTAATTGCTCAATCGACGAGGGCTTTAGGATAAATTAATTAATTACTCAATCCTTACCTTCAAGATATTTTTCTAGCTCTTCTTCTTTCTTTCTTTATATTTCATTTTCACAGAAATCAGAGGCAACGCTATAGCGTTGCCCATAGTAAAGGCCATGCGGCTCCAATGTTTCATTATTTTTTTTCCCAGAGGCACTTCATATGGAACGGGTGGTTACATAAACTTCAGAGGGACTCATTTTATTTGAACACGAGAGTTCTAGCACTCCTTTTTTAAGAGTCAAAAGCGATCGGAGGGAAACTAGCCCCCCACGCCTATTAATCCCCCAAACACATCCAATAAATATTTTGAGATAGCCCTTTTATTCAGCGTAGTTGATTTCCAGATAGAAATTAGGTTTTTGAGGAGGACAGTCCCCCACTACCCTCAGGGCAAGGGTTTTAAGTTATGCCCTTGGGTCATTTCCCCAAATACATCCAATCAAAATTTTGAGATAGCCATTTTGTTCAGCGGAGTTGATTTCCAGATAGAAAATATGTTTTTAAGGAGGACACTCCCCCACAACCCTCGAGGCAAGGGTTTTAAATTATGCCCTGAGGGCATATAAGAACGATGTTGGCACAACGTACAATTTATTTTTTTTTTCTTTTAGAGCTGGGCACTTCATATGGAAGTGCTCGTCGTAGAAACTTCAAAAGGGGCTCATTCGATTGGAAATTGAGATTTCTAGTGCCCTTTTTAATAGTCGAAAGTGATTGGAGGGCACCTAGCTCCCCCCCCCGCCAATTGTTCCCCAGAACACATCCAATCAAAATTTTGAGATAGCCATTTTGTTCAGCGTGGATTATGTCCAGATAGAAAATATGTTTTTGAGGAGTAAACTCCCCCACAACCCTCAGGGCAAGAGTTTAAATTATATCCTGGGGCATATAAAGTTTGTATAGAAGGCGTTGTCGTAAAAACTTCAAAAAAGGCTCATTCAAATTGAAACTCAAAGGGCTAGTGCCCTTTTTAATAGTCGAAAGTGATTGGAGTGCAACAAGCCCCCCCCCCCCACACGCCAATCTTTTCCCAAAATATATCCAATCAAAATTGTGAGATAGTCATATTTTTAGGCCTAGTTGATTACCAGATAGAAATTATGTTTTTCAGGAAAACACTCTCCCACATCCCTCAGGGCAAGGGTTTTAATTTATGCCCTGGGGTCATATAAGGTTTCTAAAGAAGGTGTTGTCGTAGAAACTTTAAAAAATCGTAGAAACTTCAAATGAATTTAAAAATATAATGAATTTAAACTTCTTTTTTTTCCGAAAAAGAAGTTTTTCAAAGAAAAGTAAAGGCCATCTTAAGCCTAAGATCAGCAGATACAAATACCTGTTAAAATTTAAACTTAAAACGGCCAGAAATAACTATTAATGAATAATTGAAACCCAAAACGAACAGAAATTAAATAAACAATCATAGGAAAAAACATACATTATCGGTTATTGGGAAGTATACAGATATTTTAAAAAAACATACTACAAGTAATCATATAAAAAAAATCTTAAAGCGAGTAATGCTTAAATTGAATATGCAAATCAAGCTTAAAACGAAAAAAAAATATTTTCCTATTGAAGTATAAATGAAACCCAAAACCAAAAGAAATTAAATAAACAATTAATGCAAATAAACATACAGTACATACTAATATAAATAAATAAAAAAATCTTAAAACGATCGAAACTTAAACTGAATATGCAAATCATGCTTAAAACGAACAAAGATTACTAAAAACAGGAATTTGGGGATCGCCTCATTCTCTCACTGTAAAATTCTAAAATCTACTGCGTCATTAGCGCTTTACTGAAAACTTTAGATGTCTTGAACAGTTTTGGAAAGTATAAACAAAATCAAATTGAATATTTGATATATAATAATATTAATTGTTGGAAGATCCATCAGTTCAAGATTTCGTTTCACTGTAAATTCATTTTCATTTTCTTTCTGTAAGAACTGGAAAAGGGATGAACAACAAGGGATTATCTGATTATGATGTTGTGAAGATAAACAAAAATCTGAAAAGTAGTTCTTCATCAGGATATGATGGAATTAATGCCAAAATTGTCAAGCAAAGGGCTCAAGTTCTGGTTGAACCACTTACTTTTTTGTTAAACCTTTCGCAAGAAACAGGTACTTTTCCGGATGATTTACTTAGGCAGCACGTGCTGCCTAAGTAAAGAACGATGTGGGTACAATGTGTTTTTTCTCCAGCCGGGCATTTCGTATCGAAGGAGTTGTCGTAGAAACTTCGAAAAGGGCTCATTCTATTGGAAATTGGAGTGGCTATTGCCCTTTTTGATAGTCGAAAGTGATTCGAGGGCTACTAGCCCTGCCCCCCCCTGCCCATCATTCCCCCAAACACATCCAATCAAAATTTTGGGATAGCCATTTTGTTCAGCGTAGTTGATTTCCAGATAGAAAATATGTTTTTTGGGAAGACACTCCCCCACAACCCTCAGGGCAAGGGTCTTAAGTTATGCCCTGGGGGCATAAAGGTTTTTATAGAAGGCATTGTCGTAGAAACTTAAAAACAGGCTCATTTGATTTGAAATTCAAAGAGCTAGTACCCTTTTTAATAGTCGAAAGGGATTGAAGGGCAACTTGTCCCCTCCCCACGCCCATCATTCACCCAAATACATCCAATCAAAATTTTGAGATAGCCATTTTGTTCAGCGTATTTGATTTCCAGATAGAAAATATATTTTTGAGGAGGATAATCCCCCACACTCCTCAGGGCAAGGGTTTTAGGTTATGACCTGGGGGCATATAAGGTTTTGATAGAAGACGTTGTCGTAGAAACTTCAAAACAGGCTCATGCGATTGGACATTCAAAGGGCTAGTACCCTTTTCAATAGTCGAAAATGATAGGAGGGCAACTAGCCCCCCCCCCCCCCCCC
>JAQQPU010000817.1:67880-97079 GCA_029168905.1 Artemia sp. Kazakhstan ARC1039
TTTGAGATAGCCATTTTGTTCAGGGTAGTTGATTTCCAGATAGAAAATATATTTTTGAGGAGGACATTCCCCCACAACCCTCAGGGCAAGGGTTTTAAGTTATGCCCGGGGGGCATATAAGGTTTTTATAGAAGGCGTTGTCATCGAAACTTCAAAACAGGATCATTCGATTGGAAATTCAAAGGGCTAGTGCCCTTTTTAATAGTCGAAAGTGATTGGAGGGCAACTAGCCCCCACCCCCCGCCCATCATTCCCCCAAACACTGTTTGTTAACTGTTAAAGCTCTTGCTCAGCAGCGTCACCAGCGTAGAGACAACCAGTCTTCAGCGCCGTCAGTCTTCTCTAGAGTGGTCGGTTCAGGGTGAGGGTTGTCACTTCAGCCTGGTTGATGTTTCTGGAGGCGAGCCGATCACGGAAGACGTCCGCTCATCTCGTGCGTGGTCTTCCCCTAGGACGCCTCCAGCAGTTTGCAGCTGGGTCAAAATCGAAGATGAGTCGGGCGGGTGTTTGGGCAGGCAGACGGAGCAGATGACCATACCAACGCAGCGAGCGAGACTCAAGCCGCTCGGACAGGGGTGGGAGTTTGAAGGACCTGAGGATTTCCGAATTTCGTACCCTGTCGGGCCATCGGGAGCGTTCGATTTTTCGGAGGTGTTTCGTCTGGATGGCATCTACCTTCAGCATCTGTGTCTGAGTCAGCGACCAAGTCTCGGCAGAATAGAGCATAACGCTGGCAACCGAAGCAGAATATATTCGTACTTTGGTGAGACGGCTGATCTGGGGTTTATGGAAGACTGTTTTTAGAAGGCGACCGAAGACAGAGTTTGCTTTTGCCGTTCTTGCTGATATTTAAGCATCTAGGCTTCCGTTTGAGCAGATAATTGAACCAAGGTAGGTAAACTGCTTGACTACCTCTACAGTCTGGCCACAAATTTCCACAGATGACAGGGGGTTGGACGGCGTTTTCTCAACGGGCATTATCTTGGTCTTCGACCAATTTATTTTCAGACCGAATTTCCCCCAAACACATCCAATCAAAATTTTGAGATAGCCATTTTATTCAGAGTAGTTGTTTTCCAGATAGAAAATATGTTTTTGAGGAGGACACTCCCTCAAAACTCTCAGGGCAAGGGTTTTAAGTTATGGCCTGGGGGCATATAAGATTTTTTATAGAAGGCGGTGTCGTAGAAACTTCAAAACAGGCACATTCGATTGGAAATCAAAAAGTTAGTACACTTTTTAATAGTCGAAACTGATTGGAGGACAACTAGCCCCCCCCCCGCCGCGCCCATCATCCCCCCGAACACATCCAATCATAATTCTGAGATAGCCATTTTGTTCAACGTAGTTTGAATTTCTGGAAATTAGGTCTTTGAGGATGACAATCTCCTTAGAGCCCTCAGGACAAGGGTTGTAAGTTATGCCCTGGGGGAATATAAAGTTTTTATAGAACGCGTTGTCGTAGAAAGTTCAAAAATGTATGATTTGACTAGAAATTGAAATGGCTTGTGCCCTTTTTAATAGTCGAAAGTAGTTGGAAAGCAACTAACACCCCTTCCACACCCATTATTTCCCAAACACATCAAATCAAAATTTTGAGATAGCCATTTTGTTCCACGCAGTTAAACTTCAGGAAATTATACCTTTGAGTAGGACACTCCCCCCACAGTCTTCAGAGCAAAGGTCACAAGTTATGCCCTCGGTGTATATAAATTTGTATTGAAATCTTTGTCGTAGAAGCTTGAAAAAGGGCTCATTCAATTCGAAATTCCAAGGTCTAGTGCCCTTTTTAATAGTCGAAAGTGATTTGAGGGCAACTAGCCCACCTCTCTTGCCCACCTTTTCCCCAAACACATCCAATCAAAATTTTTAGATACCCATTTTATTCAGTGTTTTGGATTTCTAATTACAAATTATGTTTTTGTGGAGGACACTGCCCCACAGTCCTCAGGGCAAGGGTTGTAAGTTATGCCCTGGGGGGTATATAAGCCTTTTACTGAACGCGTTGTCCTATAAACTTCAAAAATGACTCATTCGATTGGAAATTGAAATGGCTAGTGCCCTTTTTAATAGTTGAAAGTGATTGGAAGGCAACAAACACCCCTTCCACGCCCACCATTTCCCCAAACATATACGATCAAAATTTCTTTATAGCCATTTTGTTCCACGAAGTTTAAAGTTCAGGAAATTATATCTTTGAGTAGGTCACTATCCACATAGTCTTCAGGCCAAGGGTTATAAGTTATGCCCTGGGGGCATATAAGGTTTTTATTGAAATGGGCAACTTACCCTCCTCTCACGCCCACCATTTCCCCAAAATTATCCAATCAAAATTTTTAGATATCCAATTTGTTCAACGTAGTCGAAAGTTCTGGAAAATAGGTTTTTTAGGATAAAAACCCCATCAGAGCTTTCAGTACAAGGGTTGTAATTTGTGCCCTTCGGGCATATAAGGTTTATATAGAAAGTTGTTGTAGAAATTTCAAAAGGGGATCTTTTGATTGGAAGTTGAAATTGCACTTTTTAATAGTCGAAAGTGAGTGGAGACGAATTAACCCCCCTCTCACGCCCACCATTTCCCCAAACACATTCAATCAAAGCTTAGAGATAGCCATTTTGTTCAACGTAGTAGAACTTTCCGGAAATTAGGTCTGTGAGGATGACAACCCCCCCAGCCCTCAGGGCGAGGGTTGTAAGTTATCCCCTGGGGGCATATAAGGTTTCTATTGATAGCGTTGTCGTAGAAAATTCAAAAAGGCTCATTTGATTGGAAATTGAAAGGGCTAGTGCCTTTTTTAATAGTTGAAAGTAATTGGAGAAAGACTAACGCCCCCTCTCACGCCCACCATTTTCCCAGACACATCCAATTAAAATTTTGAGATAGCCATTTTGTGTAACGTAGTTGAAAGTTCTGAAAATTAGATCCTAGAGGATGACAACCCCCCTCACAGCCCTTAGGGTAAGAGTTTTAATTTATGCCGTGGGGCCATATAAGGTGTTTATAGGAAGTGTTGTCGTAGAAACTCGAAAAAGGCTCGTTCGATTGGAATTCGAAAGGCCTAGTGCCCATTTTAATTTTTGAAAGTAGTTGGAAGGCTTGACATTTTTATAGTAAAGATCGATGTGGATATAATGTATTATTTTTTTGTTGTTGTTAGTTTTCCATTTCAGGTCAACTAGAGGATGTATGAAACTAAATTAAACACTACTATTAGCAGGCCAAATAGCAGGAATTAACATAAGGAGAAATTAAACGAAATTTGCACTTTACTGAAAAAAATATAAATGTTTATACTTTTATAACTGTAATAAATCAAATAATATTAAGATTTAGATTACTAAATATCAGTAAATGTATATTAAACTGACAATGCACATTCATTTATACTTTTTTCAGTAAAGTGCAAATTATGTTCTGGCCTTGGGAAGGCATAGGGGTTTTGAGCCCAACTTATGTTAATTTTTACTCGTTTTGAGTTTGACTCGGTTATTTATTGTAATTTCTGCTCGTTTTGGGTTTCATTTATTTATCGATGCTGATTTATGGTAGTTTCACGCTTGTTACATTGTTTGATTTTATTTTTGCTCATTTTTCGTTTAATGGAGTTCTTTACTTTTCTTTGAAAAACTTATTTTGTGGAAAAAGTATTTTTAATTAATCTAAAGAAAGCGCAAGTAATTCCTTATAATGGACAATGAACTAAAAGTAGAAAAAATAGATATCAGATTTAATCAAAAATGAAACTAATAATTAACTTATAATGTACTAAAGATAAAGCTGATATCCAACTCAAACTTAAAATGAACAGAAATTACAAGATATAGGAATTGAGAAATAATCCCCATTGTATCCCAATTATATTTATAAAAAAATACAGATATTAAAGTTATAACAAACAGATATTGGACTTTTTTAAAAACGTAACCACTAATGAACTTGTAAAGTACCAAAAATAAAACTGATATTTAACTCAAACTCAAAACGAAGAGAAATTTCTAGATATATGAAAGGGAAATTTGTTCCCTTTGCAACCCAATTATTGTGCGAGCGTAATTCACACTTAACTGAAAGCAATCTATATTTTGAGCAATCTCAAAGCGAAAGACAAATAAAAAACAATGGGTGTCTTGCTGTCAAGAACTTGTCTTTTTTGCAAATGTTTTAGAAAATTCTCGATATTTCGTCTTTTAAGTAGTTAATTACAAAAAACTGCTGCATACTTGTCTTTTAAAGCATTAAATGTAGTTTAAATAAACAAATTATTTTAGGAGCTTTAGCTGAAAAAATGTTTATGCTATGTTGCCTGTGAAAAGTTCTTTTATGATAAACTAGGTCTTTTTTGTATGAACTTGATTTTTAGTTTTGAAAATTATTCAAAACAAGGTATAAAGTCTCAAAGTCCAATCTTAAACAGTCTTTTAAAAGTTCTTAAAATATTTCTCATTCAAATTCGATCACACTTGTGTGTGAGCAGTAATTCTTCAAGAATTTGTGACAAAGTCAATCTTTAGTGTAAAGAGTGAAATTTTTCAGGAGTGAGGGCAAAATATCTCATATGCGAGATATTTTGTGTTTGTTTTCAATTTTAGGTAAGCCTCTTCCTTTCAGTTGAAAAAAAAACCTGTTTTTCTTGCTAATTGATCGACCGTCTCTCAAATCATGCCAGGAAATCTCTTTCACTTCTATCTACCGTTTAAAATTTTCCCTGAAAAATTCCTCCTGGAAACTTTTCCTTCCATAGGAAATCTTCCCCGTGGAATGTCCTCCCTTCGCAGAAAATCTATCCCCAAACAGCTTTCGCACATTTCCCAATTACAGATGCTATCATGTCATTCCGGATGGCACATTCATTCCAAATGGCACACTTATTGGATTTTCCCAACTATTCTGAATTAAATAACTATCTAAAAATTTTGGTCGGATGTCTTTGGGAGCTACAAGGGGTGTAAAGGAGGTTAGTTGCCCTCCAATTCTTTCGGTCACTTAAAAAAGGAGCTCGAACTATTGATTTCTGTTCAAATGAGCCCTCTCCCGGTCTTCTACGACTACTGGCCTGATAAAATTTCCCCCTGGGGAAAAAACAAAGACATATCTAATAATTTTCTTCTTGCGAAAAATTTCTATATTTGTGTCGATAGGAGCTTGAAACCTCTGCAATAGGATTCTCTAACGCGCACAATCTGATGGTGGAATTTTCATTAGTATTGCTTGACTTTTTTCAGGATATTTCTCAACATTTTGGAAGAACGGGCAATTTTTTTAAGGATTATAGCTTTTGACTGGTAACATTAAGCTTAAATTTTTTTTTATATTTAGAATCAGCATAAAAAGCTAATTCTTTTGATGCATTTTTTTGTCAAAATTTGGAATTCTGGTTACTACTTTTACTAGTTGCCTAATCTTTTTGTTTAGGCTTTGAAATAGTCTTTTCTCCAAGATATGTCAATATAATCTGTGCCAGCTCACCCGAAGATTTTCACTGAACATGCCCAAAGAAAATCTTACGGCACAGATCCCGTTGAAACATCACTCGGAAAAACCATTCAAAAGGTTGAAAATTATGTAATCTTAAAAACCGTTCTCATTTTACAAGGATAAATCAAACCAACAGTAAAGAGATACAAAATTGTAACATGTTTTCTAAAGTCTGCTCTGTTGATTTTCATCACTTTTCTGAAAGTTTAGCTTTTCAGACTGTGTTGTTGATAATACTACGGCACATTAATATTACAAGGGCAAGAGACACTTTTCATTTATTATTTACAGTCTAGGAAGTTTTAACCTAGTAAGGTATGGCTGAATTTGATTTAAGCTTTTGAAATAATAGAAAGTCTGAGAATGCATAGCATAATTTAAGCTAAAAATAAACATATCAAGATGAGAAGAAAGACAACTGGTGAGGGATATGAAACAAAACAAGTTCAGCATATTTATTTCAAACTAAATTATCAAATTAGTAGGAAGGCCTCTGTAATTACAAAGCTTACATAATTTATGCAAGATCACACGCTTATTTCTAGGCTAATCAGAGACTTAGAAATACTAACGGGAGTGTCGAAACATGTTCATTGAACACAAGCATGACAATGTTATTGATCTACTAACGGTAAAAAATTACACACCTATTTCTAGGAATTATGCGGGACTCTAAAGAGATAGAAATTGTATTTTAATAAGGCTTCATTTTCTTTAGGCTTAGCGATAAATTCAGGAATTATTATTATTTCGAAGCCTTTACAACGCATCTTGGCTCTTGAGTTCATCTCTTGGATAACCTAGATATAAAATGTTTCTAAGTGCAACAGATACAGAGGTGAATGATTAAGGCTTCACTTAGGAGAGAGATGAAGCATACAAGGAGATTAATAGAAATTTAATAATAGGGGGCGAAACATAGGTAAAAAACATTTTGAATTGGACTGTATGAAGGTGGTAAAAAAAGGGTTAAACTGCTTACCAGTTAAGGTAAGCCCGAAAGGGGTTGCTAACTCCTAGGCAATTTATTATAGATTTTGAATAGCGTCCTAGGCATCAATCTACAGAAACGATTAACGATGAAAAGATGACCTTGTAACTTGACCGAACTTAACTTCTCGGATGTGTTTTGTATAATACACACGTACCGTTTGAACAGTGATGTCAGTATAAAATATATTCTAACGTTATAGTATACTAAAAATTTGATATTAATAGAGATGTAAATGCCAAGAAATGAAATTTAATAAAGAAATTCAGACAATCCTTATAAATCCTTTGAAATCAGGTAATGAGGTGATTATAGGTTTGAAGAATCATGGATCGCAATCAGCAATGACCCTAACCATCAAGGACCTCAACCTCCACAGGCCTGTACCGTGAGTAAGATGTGATATATTTAAAATACAAAAAATAAAATTCCTTTTTCTAAATGCAATTCCGACAGAAATTAAACGTCCCCCAATTGAGTTCAAATACAGTTTCCAAGAGTCTAAATTCTTAATCAGCAAATAGAGAAATTGCATTTTAGCTCCAGTCAAACAATGACGGTAGATGGTTTTGAATTTCGCTAAGATCTTTGGTAATAAGAAAAATGATAGATACAATGTTTCGCAGGAAGTCTAAGTTAGAATAGAGTGTGAACGTTAGAATCATCAGAAATATTTAAAACAAATTATTGGACGAACAGTCCGCATAACGTAGTGATTTTGCGAACATAATTACAAAGTAGCGGCCCCCTCCACAGGACTTGGGTCAATCATGAAAAAAGCTAGTAATGCGCAGGAGTTTTATTTGTGTGTGATATAATGAAAAAACTGTTTTTCGTTTCAATTATGGATTGTCTCTACTGCCATTAACATTATCTTTGAGAGCTAATTTATCCTTGCCGTTGTTGTTGTCATTTGAAGTGAACCACTGCTGTACACCTAAATATGTAAGTCATAATACAACAATTGCTTTTCTACTTGTGTTTACTTTATATGTCTATATCTAGTCGCACGACAGATAATTAGTTTGCATGCCACCAAGGTAGCGCTCCCAGGGATCTGATTTCTGCATTACATTAGAGGTAATTGACGAGAAGATAAATCAAGGAAGTGAGGTCACGCTCCCTGATTGATAGTTGGAGGATTCCTAACCTACCCCAATTCTGCATTTTGTTTTCTCGCTTTCAGCGAGTGGCGCGATCGATATACCGCTTTAAATCACAATATTACATATGGCACAGTTCTTAGCACTATAAGCGGCGCTATCGGAGAACTTATAATGTGTAAGTTCACAGCCTTAAAACATAATATTAAGATTGACGCGGTCAATCTTTATTACCACAATTAGTATAGCCATAAATTTTTATCGCTAACAATGGCACGGTCGGAAATTGGAGAAAATCATGCGAACTAATTATACTATAAACTTTGTCATTTAAATTTAATTATTGAAAAGATACAGACATATAAGAAAAAGTCATTAGGCCTATAACCGCTAAGCTGTTACAGGAAAACCCTTTAAAATATCTCATTGGAGATAATAGCCTCCCCCAAAATAGGTTAAGCAAAATAATAAATTTATTTTGAGTTATTCAAACGCAAAAAAAATGTCAGAAGAATTAAGCGATTTATTAGTGGCGCAGAAGTTGGTCGCGAAAAATATAGAAACAGCGAAATCTATTCCACAATACAATGGACAATCAGATATCGACGAATTTAATATCCAATTGGCTCAGTTTGTAGAATTAACAAAAACAGAGCTAGAAACGTTAGTCGACATGCTTCTATTACGATTATAAGGCCAGGGCTTAACCTTTCTAAAGCAAATTGAAAATACTATAGGTGATGACGCCAGCTTGCCAATAAATACAGTTGACAAATTTTTACCGGCATTTAAAGATAGATTCATCGGAACCAGTTCCACAAATAAATTAAAACACGGAATGGTATGCTTTTACCATTCACAAAACCTAATAGAATATCTTGATAATATACGAATTTCAGTAGAGGCAAAATACGGAAAAAGTTCAGGAGAACTGTATGAAAAAGTCATACTAAATACCTTATTGCAAGGGCCACCCCCAAAACTATATAGAATGGTAATATCCAAAAACATTCAGACGTTGGATCTCTCAGTTCAGGAGGTGGATCGTTTGATCAAAGTTGATACGATGGTGGCTAATCATAGTAAAGCAAAAATAAATAGCCTAGACCAAACAAACGCAAAACTAACCTTTAAGGGCGATCAGGCGTCTCCTAATTTCTTTTCAAGGGATAACTTCCCAGTGCCACAAAGAAATAAAACGCAAAAACCCGCTAGGCAGAAAACAATACGTTTTAAGCCGGTCAAACAATTTAGTTATGAAAATAACCCTACAATTATAAGATGCTATATTTGCAATCGCCCTGGGAACATCGCAAGAGAGTGCCTTTATGTCCCCAATCGCACACCGAGAATTGCTAGTCGGTAGTACGCAAAATCATGGCAACCATTTGTTCGGAAAAACAAATTTTAGCGCCAGTGGTACACTAGGAGATAAGATAAGATAAGATATTTATTTCTAGAAATTGCTATCACAAGCCCTGAAGGGCCGAATTCGAATTTCGAAGTCCATAAAAAACAAACAAGCAAGAAAATCATAACAAAAGCACAACAACTTAAAGATTCGCAACCAATGAAAAAAAAATTAAAATAAATAAATAATCAAATATCGGAATGCTGTATGATTCCTTTGTCACTTATATTAAAAACTTCAAAATGGCAACTAGTTAATAAGATAAAAACTAATGAAACTAAAAAAATAAATAATATACACATTAACAAATGTTTAAAAAACAACACAAAAAGGGGATAGGGAACAAAAAAAGAGTATAGAGGAAACCGAGCTGTTTCTTTTATTATATAAGAGAAAAGACAAAATTTATGTTCAAATTAACCACTATTTATTAAATCAGTAAAAAAAGGGATAAAAGATTTTTTATACCGCAAGGTAGTACAAAGACTGGGAGATAAGGTGGGGATAGGCTGGGACACAGTTCGTGGAGGACGATTTCTATCAGGTACATGGTATTCAGGGAAAAGGTTCGCAGTACGGGGGTTCAAAAGTGCCAACTTACCAAAACGGAGGCACAAATTAATTCTTCGTCTCTCGAGGGTCTCTAGGTTTGAAATATTTAAAAAATACAAATACGGTATCTTTCCTCTTTAAAAATAATTCTTAGAGCTCTCTTTTGGAAATTTTTAATTTTTCGTGTTGCTTCATTAGAGAGGCCAGGGTGCCACACAGGACAAGCGTACTCCAATATGGGACACACAAAAGAAATATATACTTGTAGTAAATGTGATTGGGGGCAACTGAATTTATTTAAAAGTTTAAGGAGGGAAAGCGAGGAGTTTGCTTGTCGTAGGATATTATTTATATGGGCATCCCATTTCAAATTAGAAGAAATTGTAACACCAAGGAGTTTAAGAGATGTGACAGAGGTTTCAGAAGGTATAGGAGCAAGAAAAAGGGGAGGGGATTTAAGGAAACTTATTGAGACTATTGCGGATTTAGAAGGATTAACAGTCATTTCAAGGGAAGAGGCCTCACAGGAAATATCTTGGAGTATGCCCATTGGGTTGCTAAAGATGTTTTTATGACATATCTCTAGAAATGTCAAGTCATCGAAAAATTTCCATCTATTGTCATAAAGGGTTGAAAGGCTATTAATCATAAGTGAAAAAAGGAGAGGGCCTAGAATAGTCCCCTGAGGAATGCCATTAAATATGGGGAGATGATCTGAGAAACAATTTGGATATTTAACTGCTTGAGATCTATTAGAAAGAAAAGAGGCAACGAGCTTAACAAGGAAAGTTTCAATGTGAAATTCATTTATGAATGAATATATTGGAAAAAAACCCGTCACAATTGAACAAAAGACGGATAAAAAAAAAAAAAAAAAAAAACAAAAGAGAAGAAAACGCACATACAAAACACAACGAAACTTCTTGAAATGAAAATAATCACGAAGGAACTATAATACAACTATGTTAGAATGGCAGTCCACTGGTGGTTACTCGCTTCTACTCTATCACGGTACTTTTCAAGACACGCTTCCACCGCAGTAAATGGGTCAGGTACTGAATACCGCCTCGTTAGGTAAGAATTACTTGTTCTTAATGGCATCTCCAGTAGGAACTTGAGGTACCTGAAGAATATTCTTCTTATAGTTACTTTATTCGAATTTGTAAGTAACTTCCAGAACGGCGAAACGTAAAGAACATGGGGTAAGGCAACAGCAACAAATATTTGTGCACGCAGCGACCTATTTAGATTACGCTTGGAGGAAACCGAAGCTCCATAAGCTGACCTGATCTTCTTCTCGATGTGCTTTACAAGCAGTGCTCGTGTATGCTGAAGAGTTTCACCGATCGGCAGACCCAGGTATACAATTGACTTAGAGGGCATGACCACCTGTGACCCTAGTTGGATTTCGGGTTGAGAGGCATTCCAGTTAAATAACAGTACATCACATTTTGTCACATTAAAACTCAACCCAATTTCATCATACTCCATCTCCAAAATTTTAAAGTTAGATTCCAAAGAAGACAAAATTCTTGAAAAGTTTAGAAGGTCATCTGCAAACCCAACTAGGGACACGTCAATGCCTTTAAAAATACAGCAAGGGGCCACTTTTGACTGGGCCGTCGATATGCTGTTGTTGAACAGATCAGGTGATGATACGGCTCCCTGTTTTATACCTTTCTTCACCACAGCAAACCTACGACTTAATTTACCTGACAGTTTAATACGGACCTTGAGCCTACTATACATGTCGTTCAAGGGTTTGACAATAGCACGGTCAACTCCGGACTTTCTCAGCTCAACCATATTCTGAGAATGGATACCCGAATCAAAAGCCCGCCGTACATCATATTCACCTATAGCTAGGCTTTCTTTCGAAATGTGGGCATCCAGTAGAACATTTGCAACTACATGCAAGGCATGGGCACATCCTAAGCCAGCTTGGAATCCAAACTGGTGGGGAGGCACTTTACAACTAGCTTTAATGTCCGAAATTATGAGCTTTTCAAATAGCTTGCAAAATACAGATGATACAGTAATGGGTCTGTATGACGATGGTTCATGAGCAGGTTTACCCTTTTTCAAAACTGGAGTGATCACACCTAAACAGAAAATGTCCGGTACAATACCATGTGTTAGTATAATTTGGTAAGCTATTGCTAAATGCTCCGATAGAACTGGACCACCATTCAGTAGGTGTAGAGCACAGATTTGGTCGGCACCGGCGGATAATTTCTTCTTTAATTTTTGACAAAGGTGGGTTATTTTCGCACTAGAAATCACGAGGTAATTAGGCTCTTTCGTCATAAGCTGATCGAGCTCTTCGCTAAACTTTTTATTTTTCACTTCATCTGGTGGGGAGAATTCAGCAGCAAAATAATCTACCCATATTTCCTCATCTATATCACTAGCATTTTGTCCCGTACTTTCTACAGGCCTGGCACAGAGCTTCCAGACCAAATTAGGGTTTTCAATGATTTTTGAAACTGTTTCCCGTTTGAGGCTACTACGATGTTTTCGTAGCTCTTTCGCGAACCGCCGTTTTGTATAAACCCGCAATTCATTGACTACCCCGCTTCTTGGCCGGTCGCACTCGTGCCAAACAAGTTTATCTCTGACAAATAAGTTTATCTCTGAGTAAATTGTGGTTAATCAAATCAAAAGCTTTTTGAAGATCAATAGAAATTAGATTAAGCCAAGTGTTAGGTTTTTCAAGTAATTTACCCATGGTATCAACAAGATGGATCAGGTAATGAGAGGTTGACGTGGATTTGAGATTACCCAACTGTCTAAGATCAATGAGGGGGAGGACTTTCATCTTAAGCCAGTCTGCGAGAAAACTTTCATACAATTTTGAAAAAATCAAGGTGAGGGTAATAGGACGAATGCCATCAAAGCCAGGCTTCCCATTTTTCTTTTTGATTGGGGTAATAAAGCCTTGTTTCCAAATTGAGGGAACTGTCCAGATTCGGTAATTTCATTGAACAGGGTGGATAGGGGCTATAGCCAGGGCACTAGGCTATAGCCAGGGAAGATTGCGGCAATCAGTACCTTACAATGCGTACGAACCAAATTTGTATAGCCCTGCTCCCAATAGACAAATTAATTACCGATTTTAAAACCCAAATACTCGCCAAAGCCAATATAGTGTGAGAATTGTATATAGAAATCCCGAAAATTTGCCGACGGGAAATACAAATTTTTCAAGCCGACGGCAAATAGTTAATTGGCCGGCGGAAAATGAAAATTTTTCAAGCCGATGGCATTGGCAGTCAGTGCCAGCAGCTGGAGCTGCCACAGCTAGAGATAACATATTCGAATACCTATTGCAGGCACCGACGCATGAAATAGATCCTCAGGGAAACGTTTCAGGCCCCTCAGAAAAATAAATTGGACCCAGAGGGTGCCTAGAATGTTTCATAGGTCCAAACTGATAGTAGTACCGTCCTGTAGTGATAGTAATAACAATTTACCTATATTTAATGATTTTTGTGTAACAAATGTTTACTTTAAAGCCTTAATTGACTCTGGTGCTACTGCAAACATCATAAACTCAAGCGTATTTGATATGTTGCCTCCGCATATTAGGCAACAAAGAAATTTTAATAATCCCAATTTAACTAGCATGACAGGGCATAAATTGGATGCAAGAGGTTCAATTCGCTTAGACGTATAAAGGGATAATATAATTTTTCGGACAAATTTTATAATATGCGATAACTTTCCGTATGAAGCCATTATCGGCGCAAATTTTTTAAGGTCTAATATGAGTACTATTAGACGTGGCAAACGAAAGGCTTGTATACCCGGCTAGGGTAGGGGAAGAAATTTCTACCTTAAGAAATTGCAACAGAGGTTACGAAGAGGACGTAACAGTAAATAAAAGTTCTGGCGGTATAATGTCGCAATCTTTTGAACCTCATGTCTCGCAAGGAGGACATGGCATAACCAGACATTTGTTCAATTATTCAGAGAGACATCGTAGAGATGAAGTAAATTAAATAATAAGTGGATTGAATCTGCGAAAATAAAAATAGGAGATATGCGACAGTATAGATCAAACGAAATTAAGAAAATAGCGGAGTAATGGAAAAACATAGCAAAACCCAACGTGACGCCGCATGATGCCGCAATGGCGCAACATAGTGCCATTATGAATATAATAGACAATGAAAATAAAGAGAAATATTACGGATATGCTATAAGGAAAACAAAAGTCCCTCCCAAAACGATGCAAAGAAGTCAAATATCACAGATGATGGAACCAGTGGATAGCAAATCTGAAATATGGTTTGCAACCCCAATAAATGAAGTTCCAGAAAATCTGCTATGCGAAGAACTGATCATATCTTACGACAAAGAAGAAGGTTTTATTTGGGTAACTAATAACCACGAATATGATACAAATACTATAAAAAAGGGGGCATGTTTAGTCCAAAGCCAAAGTTATCTCGGAAAATGATTTAAATAGATGGAAAAGTTCTAAAAGAAACCTAGTTCACAGTATTAAAACCTCAAATAACAAGTACCCTCTAACTAAATCGCAATTCTTAAACAAATTTAATGTGGATCATATTACGGACTTAGATCTTAAGAGAAAAGTATGCAAATTATTATGGAATTGTATAGATGTATTTTCCGCATCTGAAGATGACATCGGACTTATACCATTTTTTGAACATTCAATTTTGACGACTGGTAATCCTGTAGCAAAACAGCCATATCGTGTGCTGTATAAGCACAAAGAATGGTTAAAAAATAAAATTCATGAATTAGAAAAAAATGATTTCTAATTTCACCATTGATTTCACCATTTCACCATTGAGCTTGGTACCAAAAAATAATGGCGACCTTAGACTTGTAGTAGATTATAGAGCCCTTAACAAACAAGTAGTTAGCGATAAATTTGCTCTACCAAGAATAGATGAAATTCTTGACTCTATTTCAGACAAAAACAAAATTTTTACTTCTTTGGATCTTACCCAGGGCTACCACCAAGTGAAAATAGCCGAAAAAGATGTCCATAAAACAGCATTTTCAACAGTTGAATGTGGTTCATATGAATACTTAAGAGTACCTTTTGGAATTAAAACAGGTTCAAGCGTGCTATGTAGACCCTTATTACATCTATTAATAGGATTAAAGAATATCATTTATTTTGTTGATGATATCATATGCGTGGGAAAAAACTCTGAACAACGCTTAGCAACATTAGCTAATTTGTTTGAGAAATTCAGACAGGGCAACTTAAAATGCCGGCCCGAAAAAGTTAATTTATTTCAACCAAAAATTAAATTTTTAGGAGTAGTAATAACGCAAGGAGAGATATCTCCAGACCCTGATAAAATAAAATGTGTTGAAAACCTCAAACCTCCAAGAACTATGAAAGAATTAAGAGAAATTTTAGGTCTTACTGGCTACTTTAGGAAGTTCGTGCGCAATTACGCCCAAATTTCAAAACCCCTCACGGAACTAACTAAAGGGAACTCCCAAAATGTTACCTGGTCCCAGGAAGCTCAAACTTCCCTAGACCGTCTCAAAAAGGCACTCACTTCTGAACCAATATTATCAATTCCTGATTTCGAAAACGGACAACAACGGTTGTGGTCACAACCGATGCTAGTTCAAAGGGCATTAGCGCTATTCTTTCGCAAATAGTCCCGGTAAAAAAAAACCTAATACTCTAGAGAGAACGCCTAAACAAAAAAAAATAGAAAAAATTATATGCTATTCAAGTAGAACCTTATCAAAAGGCAAAAGTAGTTATTCCGCCATAAACCTAGAATTATTATCTATAATCCACCACTTGGACAAATTTAGACACTATTTAATTGGTAGAAAATTTATACTAAGATCAGACCATCAAAGCTTGCAGAACCTGCGCACATTTAAAAACCCCACGGGAATTTTAGCTAGATGGTTTATGAAAATCCAAGACCTAGATTACGAATTTGAATATTTAAAAGGAAAACAAAATGCAGCTTGTGACTTTTTGAGTAGATACCCAGAAAATATTCCGTCGGAAACTGAGGAAAATGAAGTTAACGCTATCAATGCTAAAAGCAAACATAAACGTAAGAAAAACAAAGATAAAGACACTGTAAAGGAAAATAAGGTTAACTATTGTCCCTTGTCCTTAGAAAATACAAAAAGAAAGCAAAAAAAGGACGAAATGTGTTCAGCACTTATTAATTATTTTGTAAATGATGATGCGTTACCAGATAAATTCAAACCTCTTACAAAAGAAATAGACAATTTTTACTATGATCTTGATGAAGAAATACTATGTAGAATCATGACTAATGAGACAAATAGAAACCAAACCTCAATAATACCTGTATTACCACAAAACTTAATAGTACCTGCCTTCGAATATTTTCATTCAGATATAGGTGGACACTTAGGAGTAACGAAAACTTACCATAAATTAAAACAATATTTTTAAGTGCCGTCGGGAATAGCAAAACTTAAAGAATTTGTAAGTACATGCAAAGCGTGTAACTTAAGAAAAACCCCCAATATTATCCTAACCCTCCAATGGGAAGAGTCCCGGGAGCGATATTCCCCTTCGATATTGTCTCATTTTATTTATATGGAACCTGTGGATGACTACCTGTTTCCAACAGAGGCCATACTTGTATTCTTTCAGTTATAGCTCACTTTTCTGGTTTTACTTTTGCAAAAGCATTAAAGAATCAAAGCGCTTACGCCACAAGTAAGGCGTGAGCGAAATTATTTTTACAATTTGGCATTCCAAATAAAGTTTTAAGTGACAACGGAATCAATTTTGTTTCAAAAGTAACAAAAAACGGAAGCAATTTTTTTTCAAAAGTAAAAAAATGAGTTTTCTTAACATAGAGAAATTGGTGACATCTCCGTATCACCCACAAGCTAATGGTAAAATAGAAAATAGGCATAAAATAGTTTCGAATGTATTAGGCATTTATACAAAAGACAACAGGAACGATTGGAATCAATTCTTACCTTATTTAACTAACGTAATCAATACTGCTTATTCAGAAACAACTAAAGACAATCCATTTTATTTACTTTCTGGTCGAGATTTTAGAATCCCGTATGATGAGATTATTGAATCTCGGCAGTATTACAATAACTCGGAGGATTACAAACAAGAATTCATAGATAGGATGAGGAAAACTTATAAAATAGTTAGGCAAGAGTTGGAAAAATGTAAAATAAACCAAGAGCTAAGAAACCAACCCAAAGTCAAGGGGAGCATAGATTTCAAAATAGGAGACTGCGTCTACCTAAAGAACGAGGCAAAAACGGAAGGAAAAACACTTTCCGACAAATATTCTAGACCGTACAGAGTAGTCAAAAATTACGATAACGATTATACTTTTAAAATGGAGAACCCCGATAGTGGAAGAACTTATAAGGCGCATGTTAGCCGAACAAAAAGAGCCAAATTTCCAGAAAGATGGGTATCACATCCCTCCTCTACCGATTCGTCAGATGCAGAAAATGAGCAACCTAAATCAAGATTGGCAGAGCTAAAATCCTTTAATTTCAAGCAAGACAATTTCGAGAATGAGAGCGATGAGGAAAACTTTGAAGAATTTTTAGCTATGAAAAATCTAGTGATTCCCAAGAAAAAATCCCTAATATCAGAGAGAATAAAAACGCCAAAAGATCCAAAAAGTTCATCATCGGAGAGCGCAGGAGAATCAGATTATACGATATCTCCGAAAAATCAATTTTTAACTGATAGAATTTCAACCCCTTGTTCCCCGAAAAGATTTCCAGGTGATATGGTTTCACCTGCAACACCAATAGAGAGGCCCCTGTCATTGCAGGAAGAATTGAACAGAGCTGTAGAAACTCGGGGTATTACTGTAAAGAAAACTCCTCTCAAAGATTCAATTGCAACAAATCTGCGAGAAGCTATAGATTTCATAAATTTACCAATAAAAACGAGTCAAAGTACATTGTCTAAGAATAAAACTCCCAAGGATGATGAGCAAGGACAATATCAGGATATAACTGTGTCCAAGGTCAAACCTAAACAATGGACTTCATGGAGGGAAACACTAGTGCAAAGAATGCCCCATCCCCCTGAAGACATGGCATTTAAACAGTGGAGGAACCCCGCAAAAACTTTTGATTCCTCTCAAAGCTCTCAAGAATCTTTCAAATCTCCCGAGTTGAAAACTCAAAGCGAGAACTTAGAGAATAAACCTTCTACTTCCAGAGGAGTAGAAATTTACGAAGGAAGTGCAGGTGATACCTCAAAAAGTGCCACCTCTAAAAAGTTCTAATGTGGATGCGTCGGAAACCAGTCCCAAAGAGTCTGACGGCGAATCAGACCATATAGTAGTTAAAGAAATAGGGAAATCAAAACCGACTTCAGCAGCTGCGCATGCGAAATAAACAAAATTAAACGGTAAGAATTTTTGAAAAAACAATTCAAAAAATTTGATCTAGCAAAACCGAAAAAGAAAAAACCGCAAGAAGTCGAGGAGAAAGTAACGACACAATCGGGTAGAACGGTTAAAAAACCCGATAGATGGAATTACACTTAATCAGTATAGGATTAACAGATTTTAATAGATAGGCGTCACCAATTAATAATAATTTAAAAACTTTTAATTTAAGAGTAAAAATAATACAATTATAAAAATGCTGTAGAGAATTTTGTTCAACATATATCAAGGTTTCGCACGAATCAAAACCGTCTGATACCGTCTGTTCAACATATATCTTTTCCCGAAAACAAATTCTAATTAATAAGTTACATTGTGTAAAATTAATTCAAATAATTTTCTCTAATATAAAAAGTCTACCCTTACCATTCCAGTACGATGTATCCAGTCCAACTGAAAGAAGCCGTGATAGGAAGTACTAAGAGAGAAATATTCATACACCTTAGAAATGATATTTTGTTAGTTTCTTTTCCAAGAGAAACTGTTGGAACTTTGTCTTGGTATAATAATACAGAAAGAACAAATACAAATTATAGTACAGAATTACTGTTACAAGATATGGGTACTATAACCACAAAACAAGGATGTCGACTTGTAACTAAAGAATCAACTGTTCGAACACCATTAATTACCACGAGCACAAATGTAATAAGTCCTAAAATAATCAATTTTAAGGCAATTAACCTGTCATTCACTATTCCCAATATAGAGAGTGAGGAAATGAAAACCTCGATATGGTCCAAAATAGAAAAGAATATTGGGACATTACCGCTTACAAAAATAAGAGAAGCATTAGACTCCCAGATTCCCCTATTTACAAAGGAGGACCGAAGATTAAAGTATGTGGATAATAGAAATGGATTTTCTCAACCAATTTCTGGTGGAACATACTACTGACCGTATGTTTCGTGTTCACGATTTCCCTGACCATGAGATTCTTACTGACTTATAATTATGGAAAAATCTTGAGACTAAGAAGGCGAAAACCAAGAGAAGAACATGGGAAAACGGCTGAAATGCAGAAGTTAAACCCGGAGCCCCATGAGAACGTCTAAGCCAAGAAATAGGTAAGACATTAGAAAACGAGTGGGTATAGAGGTCTCCACTCGTCCTTACTATGTCTTGTTCCCTCATTGTAGTGTCGTTTACGTAAAACCGTGTGGCTATGACGCTGCAACATGCGTTTCTTGAACAGCGCGGACTTGCGTGAACAATGAAGGCATGAAAAATCTTGTAAACTGAGACCTCAAATTTAACAATGTAGGGTAACTTATGTTTAAAGGATTATTTTAAATCTAAGGGAGAATTAAATAAGTATTGAAGAATTAAATAAGCCTTGTATCGTTGTTTCATTTCTCAAAACAAATTTGAAGACATCTCTATTTTAGATTCCCCAATGGGAATCATATGTATCTGAAACCAACATGATAATAATGTCGTTTTATTAAAGCCAATATTCATGTAGTAGTGTTAGTGTATCTATTTAAGATTGTCTTGTATGGTTACATTCAACCTAAAATGCACCAAATCGTACTGTTTATTATATATTATGACTATTTATTTGAAACAACGTGAGATTCTGCCTCGTTATTTTTATTACAGGAAGTGCATTGACATATTGGATATCGATCATTACAATGAGTTGTCCAGTGCAGATACAACCTAGCAGCATCCTTTTTCATCATACCTCAACCAACGAAGAGTACTCACCATAGACTCCAGCCAATTTTCATCCCAGCTTCGTCTACGAAAATTACAGTTACCTTTTGATCGTTGTTTCCTCGACCATGAACCATATTACGTATCAGGTAACACTATATTTGGTTATCAGTATCCAGTGCATTATTGAACTATATAATCACATAAATTCTGAGAGCCTCATCGACCAGTACAAGATATAGGTACATAAATATCGCCTTTGATAATCATTATGGACCCATATACCATATGACGGTATAGTTAACATATTTGACCCCAAAAAATTATTTATGTGTCACAGACTCACGCATCGAATCCCTTCTGACCATCTCTTGGAATCCATCCTAGCCCCTCTATGTGAAAAGTTCATATTTCTGTTATCCTATAAATGTTAAGAGATAATTCCTGACAAATGGACCTGGAAACCAGCCACTGAATTACGGAAACCAAAATTATACCCTGTGATTAACCCCTTAGTGACAATATACTCCTCCCGCAAGTTAAAGACAATATGTTAAAGGAGTCACTAAAGTTTGATGTCGACCCATTCCAAATCCAAACTTCAATTCCCCTGTTATTAACCAAGGAATTACCGCAAAGTTAATAGACACAAGCCAGGCACGAACAATTTTATAAGAGAACTGTGATCCCTAAGTGCACGAATGAACAATTTTATACGAGAAATATATTCTGTATGTGCCTTAAAATATCCCAAAAATGATATGCTGAGAAGAAAATGAACGCACTCCCAGTGTTCGACCCCTTAATGATAAGGCACCATATGAACTATCAAAAATCAGGTGAGAATGAACTCTGATAGCATATTCCCACACCTGTAGTTGGAAATATTATTTCCCATTTGACAATTGAAGAAAGCTTGTCGTGTGAACACAACTATGCTCGAACTGTTCCATGAAGAAACTATATTGTAAGTGCGTTAAAAATTTTGCAAAGACGAAAGGAGTGAAGGACCATAATTTAAAACAGAAGGATTGAGTACGCTAAAGAGACTCAAAGGTGATGAAATAGGCGTGAATTTACATACGTTACATGTTAATAACTTCGATAACTCAAAAATTCCAATATTCTATCATTAATATTACATAGCAAACATCCCCAGTGAAAGTGTTCTAATGTTAACCAGTGAACGTGGTAAATGTAATATGGTGTGTTTTAAATCGTTCTTATATGTTCAGATAGAGTTATGTGTAGCGTTTTCGTACTTTTCATTTAATATAGCTTAGATAAAAAGCAGTGTGCCCTATAGTCAGTAAAGTAAAAAAAAACTTGTAAAAGGTGAATTCTCGAAAATCTTATGTAAAGGTAGAATAACCTCAAACTTGTTGGAAATATAAAAATCATCAGTGTTAGATGTAGAAAAAAAATATTTAGTATAGTAGCTAGGCTAGAACCGTGAATAATCTTAGTCCGGTAGATGAATTTTAGATAGGGATGTATAATAAAATAAGAAAAGTAATAGAAAAATTTTTTAGCACTCCTGATTAAGCTTGTATAAAAGTATAAAACAATAGAGTGTCAATTAAAATTACGTAGGACAAATAGTAAACAAATCGCGAATTTTTCAAAAACCCAAGGGAAAGCAAGTCCTAATGACGGGATGTCATTAAATAATGGGAAGGGTAATATGTACCGTGAGTAAGATGTGATATATTTAAAATACAAAAAATAAAATTCCTTTTTCTAAAGAGAATTCCGACAGAAATTAAACGTCCCCTACTAGAGTTCAAATAAGGTTTCCAAGAGTCTAAATTCTGAATCAGCAAAAAGAGAAATTGCATTTTAGCTCCAGTCAAACAATGACGCTAGATGGTTTTGAATTTCGCTAAGATCTTTGGTAATAAGAAAAATGATAGATACAATGATTTGCAAGAAGTCTAAGCTATAAGAGAGTGTGAACGTTAGAATCATCAGAAATATTTGAAACAAATTATTGGACTAACAGTCCGCATAATTTAGTGAGTTTGCGAGCATAATTACAAAGTAGCGGCCCCCTCCACAGGACTTGGGCCAATCGTGAAAAAGGCTAGTAATGCGCAGGAGTTTTATTTGTATGTGATATAATGAAAAAAACTGTTTTTCGTTTCAATTATGGATTGTCTCTATTGCCATCAACATTATCTTTGAGAGCCAATTTATCCTTGCCTTTGTTATTGTCATTTGAAGTGAACCACTGCTGTACACCTAAATATGTAAGTCATAATAAAACCATTGCTTTTCTACTTGTGTTTACTTTATATGTCTATATCTATTCGCACGACAGATAATTAGTTCGCATGCCTCCAAGGTAGCGCACCCAGGGATCTGATTTCTACATAACATTAGAGGTAATTGACGAGAAGATAACTCGGGGAAGCGAGGTCACGCTCCCGGATTAATAGTTGGAGGAATCCTAATCTACGAATATTCTGCATTTTATTTTCTCGCTTTCAGCGCGTGGCGCGTTCGGTATACCGCTTTAAATCACAATATTACATATGGCACAGTCCTTAGCGGTATAAGCGGTGCTATCGGAGAGCTTATAAGGTGTAAGTTCACAGCCTTAAAACATAATATTAAGATTGACGCGGTCATTCTTTATTACCCCAATTAGTATAGCCATAAATTTTTATCGCTGCAGGCCCACTATCCAACTTTTTTTTCAACTCTTATGATGGTGGATATGAGAGTTTTAGATCTCCGGAGATGATCGCACTCAAAGAGAATGCCAACATAAAAAAATAGTTGATGAAGAGGAGCATCTTCTTGCTAGTGCTTGTAGTAACATATTACCCAGTGTTACACCCCATTTTCAGCTTTAGGGTATTAGCATTCAACGGAAGATCAAAAGAAGACAGGCATACTCTCCTACTAATATCTTAAACCATATCTTGTCTACGTGCCGGAACTGCTACCTGTGTAAACATTATGTGATAATAGACAGTGAAACTGCCGGAAAAATAAAAAGGGCATTGGTAGAAAATATAACTAAGGAACATAAAGATGAATCGATGAAAAACAAACTGCTAGCAAACGTTACTACCATTGATCAAACAGTCAATGAATCAAATAATATCAAACACAAAACGCATATTGAACCTTTCGGTGACACACCAGTAAATATTGTGTAGGACTCTAAATGGAATAATAGTTATTCTACTGATTACGAGCTAAGAGAAGACAATAGCTACAATGTCAAGAGAGAACATAGTGAACTATTTTATGGAACAGATTCAAATATATATCAATAATGTATCATAATATGTTTTTTGTATTAATATTCTGCATGACATTATTTCATTGAAAATATACTATGCATTACATTTTTATGTGTTCATTATTTTTAGAGTATTCTAGCATATCAAACGTTTAGAATGTCTATTGAAACATCGGTGATGTAAGAAAAGGAATTTGCATACATCTATTGTCAGACACATGGAATAACATTAACAAAATCTAAGTATCAGAGTGAATAAATTTTTTCTATCAACATCTTTGTCAAATATATCGGATAACACTGACTAAATCTAAGTATCAAATTCTATATCAACATCATTTGTCGGATATGTTGGATAACATAGTCAAAATCTATGTATGAGAGTGGATAAATTCTTTATCAATTTCATTTTGTCTGATAAATCAGATACCATTAACAAAATCTAAGTATCAGAGTGAATAAATTCTTTATCATAGTCTTTTGCATGATGTGTATGATAAAATTGATAAAAAATCTAAGTATCAGAAAGAATACATTCTTTATCAATGTCTTTTTGACAGATACGTTTGGTAACAGTGATCAAATCTAGTGAATAAATTCTTTATCAACTTTTTTGTTGGATAGCTCGGGATAAAATTGATAAAATCTAATTATCAGAGCGAATAGATTCTTTATTAGCATCAGTTGCCGGAAATGTCAGTTAACATTATCAAAACCTAAGTGTCAGAGTGATTCAATTCCCTATAAACATCTGTTGTCAGATACATGGGATAACATTGACCAAATCTAAGTATCAGAGTAAATAGAATTGAGAAAATCTAAGCATCAGAATAAATAAATTCGTTATCAATAATATTTGACAGATGCGTTTGATAGTGTCAGAGTGAATAAATTCTTTATCATTGTCTTTTGTCTTATACGTTTGATAACACTGACAAAATTTAAGCATCAAATTGAACAAATTCTTTATTAACATTCTTTATTGATATAATTTGTCGATTACGTCGGATAACATTGACAAAATCTATGTATTAGAATGAATAAATTCTTTATCCTCATCCGTTGTTGGATATGTCATTATGAAAAAATTGTAAGTAAGGAATAAACTCTTTCTTGAATTCACCTCTTGGATACACAATACAGAAATTTCATTCAAGAAATTATGAAACAATTGTAATTAAGTAACAAAATCATTCTTGTATTCGCCTCCTAGTTACGCAATACAGAAATTTTCTTCATGTAATTACGAAAAAATTGTAAGTTAGTACCAAAATGCAGAAATTTCATTCAAGAAATTATGAAAAAGTTGTAAGTAGATAACAAATTCTTTCTTTAATTCACATCTTGGACACGCAATGCAGATATTGCATTCATGAAATTATAAGAAAAATTGTAAGTAAGTAACAAGCTCTTTCTTGAATTCACCTCTTGGATACACAATACAGAGATTTCATTCATGAAATTATGTAAAAATTGTAAGTAAGCACCAAAATATAGAAATATCGTTCGAGAGATTAGGAACAAATTGTACATAGGTAGGAAACTCTTTCTTGAATTCACGTCTTGGATATACAATACAGAAATTTCATTCATGAAATTATGAAACAATTGTAATTAGGTAACAAAATCATTCTTGAATTCACCTCTTGGATACACAATACAGAAATTTCATTTATGAAATTATGAAAAAATTGCAAGTAAGTACCAAACTCCTTCTTGAATTCACCTCTTGGATACACAATACAGACACTTCATTCAAGAAATTATGAAAAATTGTAAGTAATTATCAAACTCTTTGTTGAATTCACCTCTTAAATACATAATACAGGATTTTCATTGATAATGTAATGAAAAAAATAATTAAGAACCAAAATGCAGAAATTTCATTCAAGAGATTATGAAAAAATTGTAAGTAAGTAACAAACTCTTTCTTGTATCACCTCTTGGATACACAATACAGATATTTCATTCATAAAATATGTAAGAATTGTAAGTAAGCACCAAAATATAGAAATATCGTTCAATAAATTAAGAAAAAATTGTAAGTAGGTAGGAAACTCTTTCTTGAAATCAAGTCTTGGATATACAATGCAGAAATTTCATTTATGAAATTATGAAAAAATTGTAAGTAGGTAACAAATTCATTCTTGAATTCATCTCTTGGATACACAATACAGAAATTTCATTTATGAAATTATGAAAAAATTGCAAGTAAGTACCATATTCCTTCTTGAATTCACCTCTTGGATACAAAATACAGACATTTCATTCAAGAAATTATGAAAAATCAAACTCTTTCTGGAATTCACCTCTTCAATACATAATACAGGATTATTATTCATAATATAATGAAAAAACTTAAATAAAGAACCAAAATGCAGAAATTTCCGTCAACAACTTATGAAAAAATTGTAAGTAATTAACAAACTCTTTCTTGAATTCACCTCTTGAATGCGCAATGCAGACATTTCATTCAAGAAATTATGAAAAAATTGTAAGCAAGTACCAAACTCCTTCTTAAATTAACCTCTTGGATACACAATACAGTTATTTCATTCAAAAAATTATGAAAAATTGTAAGCAATTATCAAACTATTTCTTGAATTTACCTCTTCAATACATAATACAGAATTTTCATTCATAAAATTATGAAAAAATTGTAATTAAGAACCAAAATGGAGAAATTTCGTCCAAGAAATTATGAAAAAATTGTAAGTAAGTAACAAACTCTTTCTTGAATTCACCTCTTGAATACACAATGCAGACATTTCACTCAAGAAATTTACATTTTATTCAAGAAATTATGAAATAATTGTACGTAAGTACCAAACTCTTTCTTGAATTCACATCTTGAATACACAATACAGAAATTTCATTCATGAAATTATGACGAAATCGTAAGTAAGTAATAAACTCATTCGTGAATTCATCTCTTGAATACACAATACAGAAATTTCCGTCATGAAATTTTGAAAAAATTGTAAGTAAGTAAGAAACTCTTTCTTGAGTTCACCTCTTGGACACACAATACAGACATTTCATTCATGAAATTTGAAAAAATTGTAAGTAAGTAACAAACTAATTTTTGAATTCATCTGTTGAATACACAACACAGAAATTATATTTCATGAAACTATGAAAAAATTGTAAGTAAGTAACAAACTCTTACTTGAATTCACCTCTAGGATACGCAATACAGACATTTCATTCAAGAAATTATGAAAAAATTATAATTAAGAATCAAAATGCAGAAATCCGGGTACAAAATACAGAAATTTCATTCATGAAATTATGAAAAAATTGTAAGTAAGTAACAGACTCTTTCTCGAATTCACCTCTTGGATATACAATAAAAACATTTCATTCATGAAATTATGAAAAATTTGTAAATAAAAATCAAAATGCAGAAATTTCGATACACAATACAGAAATATTATTCATGAAATTATAAGAAAATTGTTTTTAAGAACCAAAATGCAGAAATTTCATTCAAGAAAAATGAAAAAATTGTAAGTAAGTAACAAACTCTCCCTTAATTCACCTCTTGAATACACAATACAGACATTTCATTCAAGAAATTTACAATTCATTCAAGAAATTATAAAAATTTTGTAAGTATGTGCCAAACTCTTCCTTGGATTCACCTCTTAAATACACAATACAGCAAATTTCATTCATGAAATTATGAAAAAATTGTAAGTAAGAATCAAAGTGCAGAAATTTCATTCAAGAAATTAAGAAAAAATTGTGAATAAGTAACAAACTCTTTCTTGAATTCACCTCTTGAAGACACAATACAGACATTTCGTTCAAGAAATTATGAAAAAATTGTAAGTAAGTACCAAACCGTTTCTTGAATTATTCTCTTGAATACACAACAAATTCAAGAATAAGTTTGTTACTTACTTACAATTTTTCATAATTTCTTGACAGAAATTTCCATATTGTGTATCCAAGAGGTGATTTCAAGAAAGAGTTTGTTACTTACTTAGAAAATTTTCATAATTTCTTGAATGAAATTTCCATATTGTGTATCCAAGAGGTGAATTCAAGAACGAGCTGGTTACTTACTTACAATTTTTCATAATTTCTTGAAAGAAATTTCTGCATTGTGTATTCAGGAGGTGAATATAATAAAGAGTTCGTTACCTACTTACAATTTTTTCATAATTTCTTGAATGAAATTTCCGTATTGTGTATCGAAATTTCTGTATTTTGATTCTTATTTACAATTTTTTCATAATTTCATGAATGAAATTTCTGTATTGTGTATTCAAGGGATGAATTCAAGAAAGAGTTTGGTACTAATTTACAATTTTTTTATATTTTCTTGAATGAAATGTCTGTATTGTGTATTCAAGAGGTGAATTCAGGAAAGAGTTTTTTACCTATTTACAATTTTTTCATAATTTCATGAATGAAACGTCTGTATTGTGTATCCAAGGGGTGAATTCAAGAAAGTGTTTGTTGCTTACTTACAATTTTTTCATAATTTATTGAAGGAATTTCTGTATTTTGGTTCTTACTTACAATTTTTTCATAATTTCATGAATGAAATTTCTGTATTGTGTATTCAAGAGGTGAATTCAAGAAAGAGTTCGGTACTTAATTACAATTTTTTCGTAATTTCTTGAATTAAATGTAAATTTCTTAAATGAAATGTCTGTATTGTGTATTCAAGAGGTGAATTCAAGAAAGAGTTTGTTAGCTATTTAGAATTTTTCATAATTTCATGAATGAAATTTCTGTATTGTGTATCCAAGAGGTGAATTCAAGAAAGAGTTTGTTACTTACTTACAATGTTTTCATAATTTCTTGAATGAAATTTCTGCATTTTGGTTCTTAATTAAAATTTTTCATAATTTCATGAATGAAATTTCTGTATTGTGTATGGAAAATTGTGCATTTTGATTCTTACTTACAATTTTTTTTATAATTTCTTGAATGGAATGTCTGTACTGTGTATTCAATAATTAAATTCAAGAAGGAGTTTGGTATTTACTTATAATTTTTTCATAATTTCATGAAAGAAATTTCTGTATTGTGTATTCAAGAGATGAATTCAAGAATGAGTTTATTACTTACTTACAATTTTTTTATAATTTCTTGAAAGAAATGTAAAGTTCTTGAAGGAAATGTCTGTATTGTGTATTCAAGATGTGAATTCATGAATGAGTTTGTTACTTACTTACAATTTTTTCATAATTTCTTGAAAGAAACTTCTGAATTGTGTATTCAGGAGATGAATTCTATAAAGAGTTTGTTACCTTCTTACAATTTTTTCATAATTTCTTGAATGAAATTTCGGTATCGTGTATCGAAAGTTTTGCATTTTGATTCTCCCTTACAATTTTTTCATAATTTCTTGAATGAAATTTCTGTATTGTGTACTCAAGAGGTGAACTCAAGAAAGAGTTTGTTAGCTACTTACAATTTTTTCATAATTTCATGAATGAAATGTCTGTATTGTGTATCCAAAAGGTGAATTCAAGAAAGAGTTTGTTGCTTACTTACAATTTTTTCATAATTTCTTGAATGAAATTTCTGCATTTTGGTTCTTAATTACAGTTTAATCATAATTTCATAAATGAAATTTCTGTATTTTTATCAAAATTTCTGCGTTTTGATTCTACAATTTTTTCATAATTTCTTGAATGAAATGTCTCTATAGTGTATTCAAAAGATGAATTCAAGAAGGAGTTTTGTACTTACTTACAAGTTTTTCATAATTTAATGAAAGAAATTTCTGTATTGTGTATTCAAGAGATGAAGTCAAGAAAGAGTTTGTTAGTTACTTACAATTTTTTCATAATTTCATGAATGAAATGTCTGTATTGCGTAACCAAGAGATGAATTCAAGAAAGAGTTTGTTACTTAATTACAATTTTTCATAATTTCTTTAATGAAATTTCTGTATTTTGGTTCTTACTTACAATTTTTTCATAATTTTATGAATGAAATTTCTGTATTGTGTATTCAAGAGCAGAATTCAAGAAAGTGTTTGGTACTTACAATTTTTTCATAATTTCTTGAATGAAATGTCTGTATTGTGGATTCAAGAGGTGAATTCAAAAAAGAGTTTGTTAGGTACTTAAGATTTTTTTTATAATTTCATAAATGAAATGTCTGTATTGTGTATCCAAGAGGTGAATTCAAGAAAGAATTTGTTACTTACTTAAAATTTTTTCATAATTTCTTGAATGAAATGTCTGTATTGTGGATTCAAGAGGTGAATTCAAAAAAGAGTTTGTTAGGTACTTAAGATTTTTTCATAATTTCATGAATGAAACGTCTGTATTGTGTATCCAAG
>JAQQPU010000818.1:0-32860 GCA_029168905.1 Artemia sp. Kazakhstan ARC1039
TCCAACTAGAAAAAGGTGTGTCAAGACGTCACAGGGCTGGGTTTGAAATCCAATGTTATTTTCCCTATGGCTGCCGTGACGTAAGGGGGCTAGGAACTTGTCTATTATACGAACCACATTCCAAGTAGTTGAAACACCTGGGAATTTTACCTAAAATTGCGACACCTGGTCGTGCCAAGTCTTGCCTGGGCGGGAATTTCACCTAAAATTGCGACACCTGGTCGCCAAAAGAGGAAATCGACGTTAATCATTCTTCTTGAACCTATAGAAGAAAGGAGTAGTCCCTATGGGTGTTGTAGAATGTATTATGACCCCACTACTTATCTTTTAATTATCCTGTGAAGTGTGGCTATTTTAACTTGGGTCCTTTGTTGATTAATTTAAAAAACTTGTTCCACAAAACAAATGTTTCAAAAAAAGCAAAGAGCTCAATAACACTAAAAATTAGCGGAAATAAAGTCAAATAATCTTCCAAGCTACCGCAAATCACCACCAATAAATAAATGAAACCAAAAATGAACAGAAATTACAATAGATACCGAGTCAAACTCAAATCGAGCAAAAAATTAACATGAGTAGTGTTGACATCCCCCATGCCTTCTTAAGACTAGCACTTTACTGAAAACAACAATTTGCACTTTACTAAAAACCAAGGGTGCCGGTAGAAAATTTTCCGGGGGGGGGGCAGACGCCAAAATAATAGTGGCGGTTGGGTGACAGTGAATTCATTTCAGGATATTTTTTCGTAGGAAAAAGTCCATGTTTAAATAATTTTAGGAAAAAACTCTCAAATAAAAAAAGCAATTAAATTGCATGCAAAATGAAACAAAATACAGTAAATTTTAAATGAAAAAGATTCCTGGCAAAGGTATAAGTTTATTTAACTAATAACATATTTAATTATTATGCATTTAATCTTAAAAAAAAAATCAAACTCAAACCAAAATTACAGAAACATATATTGCTTCCGTGGATTATAACACATGTACACTTGTCTTTACGCAATTTCCTACACCTTAGAATAACTTACAGAAAGAGTAGAGATACTCAAAAATCATCCTGCCTGCATAGATAGAAAGGCCGTACCCAGGAGGGAGGTGGGGGTAGGGGGTTTGAACCCCCCTCCCCCCGAAATTTTTGTCTGACTCATAAAAACTTAACAAAAACGGATATAAGCAAATTTTGTATGCGTTTTCTGAGTTTTTTTGTGTAACCTTCCCCCCACGATTTTTTTTTAGTAAAATCCCCTCCGAAAAAAAATCATGGGTACGGCCTTGATAGATACCACGCTTTGATTTTATACCGGCCATGTAAATGTACCTCTTTCATAACATGACAATTCTCCCCCTCGAACTTAAATTCCTCATATAATAAGACACTAAAAAACAGGATAACGAAAGAAAAACTAAATTTCAACTTACTATCCAGCTGTCAAAATGACCCTCTTTCTTTTTATTGTCCTATTCAACTAAATACAATGAACAGGTCCAGAAAAATTTTCTTCATAACATAATCTCATCAAATAGTTTGTGATAAAAAACTGAAAGTAAATTGTGACTTGGGCCAATATTCACCAAAAATAAATGTGTAATTCCCATGGAAATTGCTACACCAGCAATATTGGATTTTTATGCTGATTCTAAATATATAAAATTCTTTCAGTTTATTTTTACCCACTCAAAACCAGAAGTCTGAGAAAATTTGCCTGATTTTTGAAAAAAGGGAAAACACCCCCACGACTTTACCCCGAAGCGGACGAATTTTCAATCAACTTAAAATTCTGAAAAGCTATTGATTTAAAAGTATCAATAACTATATTTTAGGCTTTCTATTTGCAAAAAAATTAATGCCATACGGTGGCAGTACTGGATTCAACCAAGTTCTAAAAAAAAATTAATGGACAACCTTCTTACTATTCATGAGGCTTCAGATAAATTTTGAAAGAGGTGTGGGGAATAGGAATTAATTAAAATGTTTCTCCATACAAGTAATACAACTAAAATGTTACTTTCCCATATCTACCTTCACAAAGGTGGAAAAGCCAAGGCAGGTCATCTTCAGCCCCGCCAGGAAATGTCTTTGGGGTGGCAAATACTTCTAGAACCTTAGTTTTCAACAATTTTAAATTGTAATATTTTTTTTTCTGTTTATATGAAGTAATTCAATGCATTTAAACAAATAAATGTAATTTATTTATCGATAAGAAAATCTTTTTGTAGAGTTTGTGATGGCTTCAGTTATGTTAAAGATCAAAAGTCTCACAGAATTTACATCCATACAAACAATAATTATCCTTTTCATCCAACTTAAATTGCAAATTTAAACGTAGGAGGGTACTAACCAACGTACAATTATTGATTCACACATTTTAAAAGCAATTAACAAGGTATATAAGGGACCGGTACCTCAAATTATATCTTGGTTAGGCCTGGGTATGATTTGGAAAACAATCAGAAGTTAAATAAAAAAAAAACTTTTCAACTGACAGCAAGGAACAGATTTGAAACCTATTTGAACAAACTATTCTTTATATGAAGGGGGCTGTCTCCTCCTTAGCTCCTTACTCTTTACTGAAGTTTGGCTTTTGTCTAATTTGTTTAAAGATAATATGAAATTGGAAAAAAGAGATTTTTCAAAGCACTAAAAAACTTTTGTTTAATATGCAAGGTGATGAGAAGGGGCAGTCCCCCTTATATACAGAGTAATTTATATTTCTTTTAGGTTTTAAACTTGCTCCTTACTTTAGTTTAAAACCTTTTTCTATTTGTTTAATTATATTTCATGAAACTGTAAAGTTTTATGAATCCAATACTTTTGGTAACGCAGAATAAACGATTAATATTTAAATGATCTCTGTTTGGATTTTGATGGGTAATCAAACAGTTCGTAGAAACGAACTGTAAGTAAGGAGCGACCCGGCTTAATAGTAACCGATACTCTAAAAAACGGAATTTTGATACCAATTAATGTAATAAAAGAATTGGCTTATTATGCTGGATCCAAATATGGAATCAGCTGTTTCGTTAGGTTTAGTCTTACCCATCAAAAGCTCCGAGCCTGAGAAAATTCGTCTGATTTTCGAAAAAAGGGGGAAAGACCCCCTTGAAGTCATAGAATTTTAATGAAAATCACATCATTGGATTCAGCGTATCAAAGAACCCTACGGAAGAGGTTTCAAGCTCATACCTGCAAAAATGTGGAATTTGTAATTTTTTGCCACAAGAAAGATCACGGATGCGTGTTTATTTTATTTAATTATTATTTTTTTCTAGGGGTGATCGTATCAACCCAGTGCACCTAGAACTTCAAGAGAGGGTACATTCTAACGGAAATATAAAGTTCTAGTACCCTTTTTAATTGACCAAAAAATTGGAGGGCAGCTAGGCCCCTCTCACGCCTTTTTTCCCAAAATCGTCTGAACACAAGTTTGAGATAGTTTTTTGTTCAGCATATTTGAAAGGCCCAATAACTATGTCTTCGGAGATAAAATGACCCCCTACAGCCCCTGGGGAAAGATTTTTAAGTTATAAAATTTGCCAAAACTAAAAATGGAATACTCATGGAAATTGCTACACCAGCAGTATTGGCTTTTTATGCTGATTCTAAATATATAAAATTCTTTCAGTTTATTGCTACCCACTCAAAACCAAAAGTCTGAGAAAATTTGCCTGATTTTTGAATAAAAGGGAAAACACTCCCAGAGAAAAAGCTACATTTCAATTCCGAGTTTTTCCAGAGAATAGAAATAGTTCCAGTTCAATTCTGAGTCTTCTCAAAGAAGAAAAAGAAGTCTCATTTCACTTCTAAATTTCCATAGAAGAGAAAAATTTTAATTTTCAACTGTGAATTTCTTTTCCGGTGAAGAGAAAAATGTTAAACTTCGGCTCTGAATTTTTGGTAGAAGATAATTTCTGTTCTTATTGGGTTTAAATCATTATAGGACTTTATTTATGCTGGTCTTAAGTTTGATATAGCCTTTTACTTTTCTTTGAAAAACTTCTTTTTGGGAAGTTTTTGTTTTTAAATTAACCACATACAAAATTTTTTAAATTAATAAAGCCCCATTTGATGACCAGGCATGAAAACACGGAAGCATTTAAAGTTTTTCTGATATTACTTTATTGCCTATCCTTGCTTTTTTACCCTTTTTGTAAAAATTGGTGCATAAACTCTTTGAATCTCAACGTGACAATTGAAATTAAATAATATTTATCTTGACAAAGCAGTTTTTTTTACATATTAGTCAAGACCATCACGATCCTTACATGTAGTCTTAGAATATATGCCAAGGTGATTCAAACTACTAAAATATGATTTCGACGCATTTGAATACAAATATAAAGTGCCAATTTTTAGCAGGAATAGGAAGCTGGAAGAGAATTTATGGTTGCAAAAAAATGGAGCTATCAAAAATTTGCCGTTTTTACTACCCGTCCCTGTAACTTTCAAATATATCTGATTAAATTTTGAGATAGCCATTTTATGAAAAATCATTGAAATTATCACAGCATATACCTCCGAAGATGACATTAGCCCCAAGGCCCTTGGGGTAAGTACCGTAAATAATGCAAGCTGCCAATTATTTATACCCTGATTTTATAATCGAAAAGAGGACCTTGTTTGACGTTGGGTATGCGATTGGCTCAAGACTTTCAGGGATCACTCTCTTGGTCAAAAGGTTGAGGAATTTTGATTGGCATAAAACTTTTGGGATCACTCTCTTCGTTAAAAGGTTTAGCCAGGTGAGGGAGGTATAGGACCTAGATATAGACTGACAATATCTTTCTCTGATCCGTTTGAAACTTACAACCACAGGCCCTTGGGCCAAGAAAAGCATAAATTACCAAAAAAAATTTTAGGTCCACAGGCCCGGGGTCCAAAAACAGACCCCGAAGAAAGGTCAAGACCTTTTTTCCTAATCAGCTCAAAATTTATGTCTCAAGTCCTTGAATTATGAGAGCCCAAATTTAGAAGCAAATATAGAAAAGATACAAATTTTATTTGTCAAAACATCGATAAAAAATAAATACAATAAAGCCACCATAATAAAGAAGATGACAAAAGATAAGTAATACAAGTAGACTGTTTGTTTAATATACAGTGGTATCGATTTCTGGGAATATCAGCCAATTTTTTTTTTTGCGCAATAATTATAAAAGAGGAATTTTTTAAAATTGCTATCAGTAAAGCGCAAATGACGCTACAACCTTTAAAAAAATTTAGGGGTGGTAGACCTATCCCTTTTTGTAGTATTTAATGCTCGTTTCAAGTTTGACTTTTTTAACTTCAATACATACATGGGGCTAGCCTACTAGCTGGTTCAGTGTGGAAGCTGGAGTTAAGCTTTTTTTTAACCCTTGTATGTATGGATTATTTTGATTAACTTTATCCTAAGGAACAGCACAGAGGTTATGGGAGCACAAAGAATTAAACAAGAAGGTAGAGCTCACCTAGACGTCGACAGCAGTGCCCTAGATATCAACCAGTAAGCTGCACTAAAAATATAGTTAGATTTGATTTTCTACTGCTATAATGAATAAAAAAAAGTTAAAGGGTTAGGTGAAGTTTTACAAGTGATAGGTTGCCAAAATTTTTTTTGGGAATCAAACTGGCCGCTGGCACCGACCGAAAATAGGTGGTCCTCAAACATGCTGGGAGAAAATCATAAGAAAAGATTTAAAGTAAGTAGGAACTTTATGGAACGGAGTTCTAAGCGAAGTTCCTTGAGGGACGGAGGAGACGTCTGCAATTATTTGGTCTCAGGTGGCTTGGTGTGACGACCAGTTGTCAGTAGTAGCAGTAGTAGCAATTACTATTTATCGATGTCTTCCTCCTTTTCAAACATTTCCTTTCAATGGATAGAACAATCAATTGGCTAAATAACATTTTTAATATAAGAGTTTTCAGTAAAGCGCATACGACGTCTGAGCCGCTTGGTGTGGCAACATCACGCGCATTATCGGTAGTTTCTGTTCGTTTTAACCTTAGCTTTAATGTAGTTTCTGTTCTTTCTAGGCTTAATTTTTATATTCATTGTCATTTTCGTTTGTATTTGGTTTGTATTTGATCATTTCTCGTTGCTTTAAGTTCTAAATTCACTCTTTACTTTTAAGGAAGAGATTTTACAGCATTTTAAGTAAGAGATGAGGACACGCCTACTGAAATACTTGGAAAAAAGTTATTTTTATATTATTTTCCAATACTATAAATAATAAGGTGATAGTAAACCATGTTTTTGAATGGAAACACAAATTTTAAACACTTCGGAGTTACTAGTAAGACACACCCCGAGTGACCATCGAAAACAGATTTATTTGATCATCGAACAGTCACAAAATCTCCTCGAAGTTCCTTGAAAGGTGCTTTTTCTGCTATCCCTAGTGGAACAACTGAAAAGTCTCATACAAAACATACGCCTGTTGTTTAGATTCAATTTGAAAAATAGCAGCAAATTCAAAAACTAAAACAAAAAGAAATTAACTTCTACAAGATGTCTAACCCAAAACCATCCGATATCTTAAGATTTACCTCAAATAAGGATGTGTTGCCGTCCTTCAGAACCCCAAAAAGACCAGTTTGTCATTTACACTTTGTTACTAACTAAATAAACAGCTCAGGTTTGAAGCACAACTTAGCCAATTGCTTTCTCAAAACATTTGAAAAAGTGAATCTAAAAAGAAAAAAACAGTAACAAAAATAATTTTTTTTAAACAGAAAAGCTAATTTAATTGTTAGAAATGGTTCTTGTCAAAAAATTTCCCAGGAACAAGTTTTATGTTGTGGCCCTCAAGCAACCCAAGGAAGAGAACAACGTTTTGGGTTGACTGAAAACTAAATAAATTGTTGTAAAGGAAGTTGGTTTTCCATGCATTTGAAAGGAGTGAAGAATGCGGTGCAGAAGGAGTGAAGAATAGAAAGATGCAAAAGAATGCAGGAACTACAGAGGCATCAATAAATTATGTCAATACCAACGAAGCTTTTCTTGACTATACCAATAGGAAGACTCCAAATTCCCCTTAATCTTAACTCGCGTGAAGAACAGCATGGATTCCTGCCGAAACGGTCCTTTGCCGACCTGACCTTTACTCTGCACATGATCTTGAGGGAATCTAATGAATGGAGGCAACACTTGTGCTTACTCTTCATGGACTTCTAGAACGCGTTTGTCAAACCCTTGGAGAGTCTTACGGTTCTACGCCAATCCTGAGAAACTAGTTTGTCTAATAGTTGCAATGAGCGAAGAGACAGAAAGCTGTGTTAAAACCTCCGATTGCGACACGTCCTACTTCAAGGTCATGACTGGTGTCAAGCAAGGCAGTGTATGCCACCTCTTCTGTTCCTGCTTGTAGACTGCATCTTTAGACCGGTAGATGGAAAACCAATTAAAGGAAAGCGTCTCCAACCCTCGACTTTGCTGACAATGTTGGGTTCCACAGAGGCCTACAAGCAGAACCTTCAAGAATCCCTGAACAAACTTACGAAGAAAGCAGAACAGTTCGGATTACACATCAACACTCCAAAGAATAAAGCTATGCCAGCTAGCAGTTCACCCCTTGGAATCCAACTAGGAGGCAAAGACATCGAACAGGTGATATACTTCAAGTATTTAGGAAGTACATTATCTTCCAGTGGTAACTCTGAAAAAGAACTACGCACTAGAATAGCCTTAGACAACGCAGCATTTCAGAGACTTCTACCAGTCTGCAAAATCCACAGTAGGCTCTCAGAAGCTGAAACTCAGGCTGTTCTAGAGTAATGTTTTGTCTGTTTGCACAACAGAAGAAACTCACAGCCGGTTTCAAGTATAATTGTATTCGCCGGATCCCAAGGATAAGCTAAAAAAACACATAGGAAAGGACGAGATTCGTAACCACACAAGCAAACCAGACACCACCTCCGTTGTAAGATAACAGCAGAGACATATGCTCCGCATGTCCGATCACAGACTTCCGAAAATTCTTCTTCACTGGCAACCAGTAGCACTTGTTATCGAAGATGACCATAGAACACGCTCCGCAGAACGTATGAACGTGACGGAAGAGCCCTTCAGACAAGTCTTATCACCGAGTGGGAGGATATGTATGTAGCAGCCCACTTTTCGGAACATTAGAGGCTACTCACTGCCGCACTATGTTCCTCTGGAGGAACTAAGGTTAGGTTACAATCAACAACCTCAAAAACCTTCAAATACTAATTTATAATCACATAAGTTGATTATTAAATATTATCACGGACTCTTTGTTCTCCCAAATAGGGTTTAACTATTTGTACTGTTGAGTTAGTGTTTGACTAAATGGTTGTAATTAGTGTGTTTTAATTCAAGACAGTCATGTTGCAATCTTAAGACGTTCAAAGATTAACAATCAGTCAGTTAGAAAACTCCTTTCATGATTATGATTTCCAACAAGGAGTAATATGCTCAGTGTTTTGGGTATATTTTCACATTTAAGTATGGTGATGCAGCCCCTACAACCCGCAGAAAAATTACTCTGTTTGCACCTAACATATTCTGATTTCATATTTTTATGTTGGCTTCAGATTTGTATAACAAATAAATATAACAAATCACGGGAATAAAAAAAAATATGAAATATGTGCTGAATCTGATGTCATTTTGACCAAAACAGTCTCCCATCCTTAATCAGCAAGCTCAGATATCCTTGTAAACTTTTTTTGATGGAATCCCTCCACCGCTTGTGAAATATGTACTTGACATAATTTGATCTAGGACAGTATTCTCTTTATTAAGATGTAATCATTAAGGACCATGGCATGCGTCAAAATAGGCAAAATACATCTATAAGCGGCAAGTGTGGTGAGGGTGGGATACGGTCCCAGAAATTAATGCTTGATGTGTTTTGATTTTGTCCTGAATTATCAAAAGCTCTTAAACGCTATTTCTGACACGAAATAAAAGAAAAAAAAAATTGAACAGGACCCAGGGCCAGTTCTATTGACTGAATATCCTTGTATAGCTCTGATTTCAGCAAGCTCTAGCATGTCTACCCTTCCATACAACGAAAAAAGGGAAGGGAAAGTAGGTTGGTCGGAGAGGACGTAGGTAGGCAGGTTGAAAGTAGAAAGTAGGTAGAGTAGGAAAGTAGGTACGTGGAAAGTAGGTAGGTTGGTTGGAGAGGACGAAGGTAGGTAGGTTGAAAGTAGATAGAGTAGGAAAGTAGTTACGTGGAAAGTAGGTAGGTTGGTTGGAGTTCTAAAGCCCTACTTTGGGCCTTCAATAATGTGATTGAAATTCATGCCTGAATCATATCTTTCTATTCAAATGTATGTATTGAGCCCATGTTTATATGGGTTATTTGCTCTAATTGGGACCTTTACCCCTGGGGCTGCACATAGATCAAACTTCAGTTTAGCATCGAAAATATTTTGTGCTACATGAATGAAACTTTCAGGAATAGATTTACACTGAAAATTAGGGCCAGAAAAGATATTTCGAACTACCTAAGATTACGTGAAGAAAGGCTCTTAACCAGTCTTTATTTTGAACTTTTTTTTTCAAGTGTGCCTCGATACTCTGCTTCTCCTCGACAACAGGCCTTGTAAAACAGTTCTCAGGCTTAGTTAAAACATATTTCATAGAATCTTTCGAATCTTACAAGTACCATAGAAGATGAGGTCAAAAACATCTTCACAAAAACAGTTATTAGAAAGCAAAAAACTGGAATTTTATCAACCTTTCGCTAAGCCAGGCAGAACAAAATTTCTAATTAAAGCTTTTAATACGATGTTCAGTCTATCTTTGCCATAAAGACAAAAACTAAAATTCACCATTTATTTGAAAAGGAACAAAATATTTCTCTTGGTAAATTTCACAATCATTTTATAAACACTCCAGACATAGCGAATTTATATGAACACATTCGCAGCTAAACGAAATACAAAACTAAATACGTCTAAGTAAATTCAATACCGTCTTTCTGTTTTCGAAATTTTGAGAAGCCAGCTTAGAATTGGAACTTCCAAATATTTCCTTTACATAAACCTCCCGTTTCCAAATTGCTTTAAAAGAAAGGTAAAGCTATATTAAAAGAAAAGTACAAATTACGTCAAATTAAAGCGTTTGGAAAAAACCTCACTTTGTGTGTTTGAAACAAAAAGAAGAAGAAAGTGAGTTCTAATCGAGCCCTCAACTTCACTGAACTTTGTACAAGTACAATTTTTTTTAAATCTTTCATTAAACCTCCGAGAAAGGTTTCCAATGATTTTGCAGCCAGGGGTTGCAAGGGAAAATTTATCAAATGATATTTTATGTATAGATATCTCATTGACAGTTCGTTGGCGGTGGTACAATTGAAGTAAACAGACCAAATAAAGTGCATCGGTTTTTCTTTTTTAGGCATCTAAAGTTCAAAAAACTAATCGAATATCCAAAGCTGTTTTTACTAACTTTTTCTCTAGTAAGAAAAGGATAAATAATTTCAGCTAAATATCTTCGTAAAAAAAATTTAAAGCTAGAAACCTTTTCGAAAGAAATTTCACTTTCATTAAATTCCAGGGCAGTTTGCCCTACACCAGTGCCATCTAAAACTCATAAATTATGGGCAAAACTAAAATATTACCACCTGTTTTTTCTTAGAAATTCTGAATACGCTCCAACTGTTAAAAAATAACTTATCCACAAGCAGCATAAATTTTACCTCGCGGTTCTCTATTATCTGAATAGACCTAGATCAGTCCCAAAAGTAAAGGAAATGTGACATTTCTTTTAACATAGTTTCTAATAGGTGTTAAGAAACTAATAACGCCATAGCCAAGGTAACGTGATAAAATTGGATCAAGCAAGTATAAAAAAAAAACAAAACATATGAGCAAGTGCAAAAAGCTAAAATGGTGCAGAACTTAATAGAAAAAAGTCACAATTTTTCTATCTGAGGGAGCTTTAAACATGGATTTTAAGAAAATATTGGAGACATCCTATGACTGGAGACTTGCTTAAACACTTCTTGGGACTAATGGGAATATAAATATATAAAAGAAAAGCTGTCACTTGTATTTTGAAAAAATATTGCGCGTTGAAGCCATTGATGCACTTCACAATTTTGGTGTATCAACTTGCCCCGCGTTCAATATATTTTATTGGAACTGATTTTCGTCACTGATAGCCAATGAAAATCGTTTATTTCATAGAAAAGGTTGATTTTACAAAATATTATTTCCACATTTTTTTCCAATGGGACAGTAGATGAGGGTTGAATCGAATTAAATAAAATTCACAAGAATTCCGTGTCTCGTTATTTGTCGATAAAACTTGAGTTTAAAATTTTAGTTTCCCAAAGTCATTGAAGCAGGCTATATTGACCATTTTACAGAATAAAATATGGAAATATAAATTTAAGCAAAAATTATAGCTCTATCCTTTTACCAAAACCTAGAGACAATTCAGAAAACGTATGCTTCGATACAAATTTTAAAAGAAATTTAAACTAAATTTCCCACCAAAATTATTTTATCTGTCTACCTTTCTCAGTTTTCCAAGAGTCCTTTAAGATGTGACACTTCATTTTTTTTGTAATTAATGGAATGGCACTGCATATCCTGTGAGTATTCTATATAGCTTTAATACTAAATAAAGACATTCATAAGTATTGCGGCTGATAACATCCAAAAAAGAAGGAAAAAAACTAGTGCAGAGAACTTTTTATAGTTTTTTTTTGTCAGAAGAACATATTAACTTTACATACAATTAAAAAATTCTTAAATAAATGTCAGCAAAGAAGAATGTTTTTTTCTATGATGTTTAAGAGAGGTTTCTTCCAATTATTCCTCTTCATTCAACCCTTCTCCTGGGATTAAACTCCTATCCATCTGAAGATGATATTCAGCGGCCGCAGGCCTAATCTTTCTAAATACAGTCAAAACTATATTCAGATTGTATTGCATTCTAGAACCTCAGCGTAGATGCACACCCCTTTTTGAAGGGGAAAGGGGTGGGAGGTGCTCCAGGTAAACCTTACAAGTGAAATAGGAATCTTAGTACAGACAAAAAATCGCTTAGTGTATCACTAAATTTTCACGCAAGGGGATCTTAGGAAGGAGAACTATCTACTAAATCAACTAAGCTTTGACAACTAAACTTTATCAACTAAGCATTTCAATTAAGGGAATATAAAGGAAGATGTACATTAATGGATACACTGGAAGCAAAAGCAGATCCATAGTGGTAGGGGCAATTACAGTAATGATAATAGACAAATAACAGTACCTACAAAACAAAACAACCGTGTTTGTAAACACGATATTCCTAAAAATAGGTATTCCTATATTTTGGAAATACTATTTCAAAAATAGGATTTCTTCCAGTGGACTTCGAAAGGCAGGCGAGAAAGTAAACCTGCCGTATAACCTTAATTTAAAAAAAAAACTACAATTTATAATTTCTATAAGTTTTTTTTTTATATAAATAAGAAAAAGCTACAAGCAAAACAAAAATATGTTAATTAATCCAAACATGTTTCTGGGGCTAAAAACTGTAATTGTTTTCTAATAGAATTCTAAAAAATTTAACAATTTTTATTAAATAATTTTAAAGATTTATTAATTCGGTACGACATAGTCAAAAATTTACCTTAACTAAATTCACTCTGAAGATGGAGTAAAACCACAATGAAATATAATAGATTTTGTTGAGCTCATTAAATTACTTGAAACTTTTAGAACTGACCTGCTCGTGTTCAAATGAGAGGGATGCTGATGCAGAGAGAAAGAAAAGTCCAAGAAGGCACTCTGAACTTTTTGATGAATTCAATTCCCTTACCAAAATTTCAAGAATTTACAAAATGGAAAATGTCGAATACATAAATTTATATATAAACCTTGGAAAAGATAAATATTCATTTTGGGAATACCCTTGGGTTTTTTATCTCCAGAAAGCGAAATTCAAAAGTACATATTCAAGATAAAAAAAAGAAACAGGTGATGCAGGGTTGAAAAATTTGCATTTTGAATTTCACTTGTCGTAGAAAGAAGATCCCGAAGTATCCACTTAAGACTCAATTTCTCTTTCCTCCAACAAAATTCTAAACTATTGATTTAAAAGAGAAGACTATTTTTTTGCCAATATTTTAACATATCCAAGACCTCCTTTGACCTCCCTAAAATATTTTAGAACTCGAATAATTTCCAAAGACTTCCTATTTATGCCCTAGTCAACAAGCGAACCGCAAATAACGCAAAATTTTGGTTCCCTTTTGTACCGAGTTTATGAATAATCCATTTCCTCGCACCTTTTTTTAAACCTATCTTAAACTTACTTTACCCCGTTTTAACTCTATTTTAGCCACCATATTCCTATATTCTTTGCACAATTTAGAATAACGTTTTGTATTTCCCTTACTAACTCTTAAGTTTGTGTCGTTTATTTTACGACAGTCGTGTAGATACTGCAATGTTGATTATTGTCTTTATAGTCTAGTAGTTTGTACTTAGACAAGAGAATGGGAAACTTATAGGAGTTGAAATCCACAGAGTGTAGCGTCTGGTGACTTCATTGAAAAAGTAGAAAAATATACCAGGAAACTTGACGATGTAATGACATCGTCAATCAGAGTTGACATTTTTGTACAAGTGAAAATTAACGAGCCTTTTTTTTTCAATAACGATTTAAAGTCAAAACTCAATCTGCACAAAGTAGACCTAGGGTAACGTGGGAAAATCTTAGTCGGTTAAGTAGGCTAGTTGAGTTTAAGCAGGTAGAATGCTACTTTTATACTACTACTTCTTACTTCTTTACTTCTTACTTTACTTAACCTTTAACTACCTTAATTCATACTTTACATTTTACTACTAAACTTCTTACTTTAATTTACTTCTTTACTAGTTCAATTCTTACTTTACTTTATCTTTTAACACTTTACTTCTTACTTTACCTATTACTACTTTACTTCTACTTTTAATAAAGTTCTACTTTCTTTACCCCCTCTCCCTGCATTACAAAGTACCTAAAAGACAAGTATGCAGGAGTTTTGGATTTCACATTGTCCTGAAACGCCAGATAACGTTGGATATTTTTTATTTTAGATGGCGTTGGTGATTTTTATTTTCGACACCTTTGGCATATGATATTTTTTTCCAAATAAATATACTCTATTTTATCTCAGTCTGTATAACTATGCATAGAAGAAACAAGAGGAAAGTTAACTCTTGAGATTTTAAAATTTCTAACACCAAAGTTTATCCAACAGTTTTTACTTCAAGGTATAGCAGAAGAAAATTTAAAATGCAACACAAAAAATTTTACATATATAAATCAGGAAATTTTCAATTACTAAACTGGATATATCTTAATAAACATGCAAAAATCTTGAAGAAAAATTCTGACTTCGTTCAGACTAAACATCACATTTTTTACAGAGACGAAAACAACTTGGAGCAGAGAGAACAATAGTGGTGAAACAATAATTCAGTATAGGCTACACTAAAAGCATACAATCTAGGCTATGTAATTATACTCGTCCGGATTGTTCGTCGATCTCTGTATATATTCTTTCTCGATTAGGCCTTCGATAGCTCGCTTAATGAGCTGCACATTAGGAGCAAAACGACTTCGAGCTTGGGTCACAACCTGAAACAGAATGAAGTTTCACAAATAAACATATATGGAAAACAACAAAAGCAAGGCGACTAAATGTTTGTGCGGCAAACTGCACTAACACTGGTATGTTATGGATACCAGCAGAGGATATGAGTGGCCAAAAGAGTATTTTTGAAGTCGTACCAATTTTTGGCAGAAAATATCCTTTTTAGGCATTCATAATATGACAAAACAAATTTGGACATCATATGACTTCTTTTAACTATTTCTGCGAAAGAGAACAGCGGATTAAGGAATCGACAGAAGACACTGAGCAAGATAATAGCTTTTGAATTGCAACAACCAATTTACATGCGGTCTAAGGCCGGAAATACTGATATTTAAATTTCGTAGCAAGTTCAAGTTCAATGGGTTTGTTAAAAATAAAAACAAACTTCAAATAATCAAAATACTCAGTCAATGCCGAGAGCCACAATATTTACATTTCAAACGTAACACGCATGTGGTCACCGTTTCTATCCTCAGACACAGCCTTACCTGTCATTTTCGATATAATTAACTAAATACTTTCCTGCTTGTAGCCCCAGGGGAAACCACCGCATGAAAAAAAAGACAAAAATAAAAAAAACAATCCACTCTAATTCGAAATTTCTTATAAATATTGGAATTTATAACTAAATTCTAACGCATTTAAATTATTCTTGAACTATATATTCACCACATCTTAATTTAAAAATTCTTTTATAATTCTAGTAATTGATTTTTTACTCGTTTCTTAAATGAAGCTATTGAGCTCCTACCTCTCAGCTATTCTGGGATCAACTCAGCTTGGAGCTTGTCATGAATCATATTCTAAAGGTCATATACAACTGTAGAAAATGATTCAACACGTACTGAACACATCTCTGGCAGTTACAACTCACATAATCACTAATAATTGAAAATGATTGTAGGGCAACTATCCCCCCTCTCGCGCCCATCATTTCCCCAAACACATCCAATCAAAATTTTGAGATAGCCATTTTGTTCAACGTAGCTGAAAGTTCTGGAAATTATGTGTTTGAGGATAACAAAACCCCCACATCCCTCAGGGCAAGGATTGTAAGTTATGCCCTGGGGGTATATCAGGTTTTTATAGATAGCGTTGTCGTAGAAACTTAAAAAGGGCTCATTCAATTGGAAATTGAAAAGGCCAGTGCCCTTTTTAATAGTCGAAAGTGATTAGATGGCAACTAACCCCCCTCTCACCCCCTCCATTTCCAAAAACACATCCAATCAAAATTTTAAGATAGCCTTTTTTCAACGTAGTTGAAAGTTCTGAAAAATTATGTCTTTCAGGATGACAATCCCGTCCCCCCCCATAGCCCTCACGCAAGGGTTTTAAGTTATGCCCTGAGGGCATATAAGGTTTTTTATATTAAGTGTCGTTGTAGAAACTTGAAAAAGGGCTCATTCGATTAGAAATTGAAAGGGCTAGTGCCCTTTTTAATAGTCAAAAGTGATTGGAGGGCAACTAACACCCCTCTCACGCCCACCATTTCCCCAAACACATCCAATAAAAATTTTGAGATAGCGATTTTTCGGTAAATGGAGCTCGTCCGGAGGGATGCAAATTTTGTTTGCTGACCACGTGCCACTGGATATGGGGCTTAAACTCCTAACTAATCGCTCCGAATAGGGCCGCCCCAACCTCATGGGTGCGGGTGGAGCCCACCCCAGGGTTTTTTAATCAGAATCCAGACCTAGCGACGGTTGGGCTTGCGACCCTCCTCCTGAAAATAATTCCAATGAAAAGAAATGAAACTCAAGCCTCGGATCTTTTTGGTTTTAATTTATTACGACCTCGGCACGCCCCTGGAAATCCTTTGAACCTTGCTGACCAAGGTGGGTTAAGAATAGCCACCCGGAATGTTTTAACCATGAATAAGCCTGGAGATGTTCTAGGGCTGGAGATGTTAAGATGTGGGATTATCATACTTGGAATGACAGAAACAGATTTGACGGGATCGGGCGATGAAGAAATCGCCAGTACAGGTCACAGGATGATTTAGTCAGGGCAAATCTCCAGTAGAAGCAGCGGTGTATGCCTGCTCCTAAACAAGAAGGCAAAGAAATGCCTCATATCCCACAACCCAATATCGGACAGACTACTCACGGCTCGCTTCAACCACAAACATGGGAAGATGTATGTTATTGTGTGCTACGCACCAACGAGGTCGAAAAAGACAGTTTCTACTCAGCTCTGACATCTGCTCTATCCCGGATTTCTCCTCACGATGTCAACGCAACTCCTCACGGGCGATTTCAATGCAACTGTATCAAACCCCAGCGGAGCTTTTAAATCTGTAGTTGGACCGGTTATCCCTGACTCATTGAATGAAAATGGGACCCGACTCCTCCAGCTGTGCACTATGCACGAATTGGTCATTGCCAACACCCTGTTTCACAGGAAAGACATCTATGGCCAACATGGTATAGCAACGATGGGCGAACGCGGAAGATGATTGACTATATTATATTCAACCAAAGATGGCGCTCATCACTTACGAATTGTAGAACACATCGTGGCGCTGAGATAGGGAATACAGACCATCGATTAGTTGCCGCTAACTTCCACATGCGTCTTAAAGCCCAGCATTCAGAATGGCGCCAGCCAAAATTAGACACCCAGAAACTAAAAATTGAGGCATTCCACCAAAAGTACTCAGTTGAAATTCAGAATAGGTTTGAATGCCTGAATTCACTTGTTGACCCAGACATGTCCTGGTTAACTTATAAAAAGGGTGTACTAGAGGTTGCCAGTAATACCGTCGGTCGTATGATGTATTCAAAGAAGCCCTGGCTATCACAAGAAGCACTGCAAATCATTGAAGCGCCGGAAAGCGCGGTTGGCCGGAGATATCCCCTCCTACAGACGGCTAAAAGGGATTAGAAACAATATTATTCACCGTGACAAAAAACAATTTGTTGATAAAAAAAGCTGAAGAGCAAGAAGATGCAGCACGAAAAGGTGACGTCATGTTGCTTTTCAAGCTTGTCAAAGATCTTAGCGATGGGAAACCACCAAAGACAGGCGCAGTTAAAACCGTCTCTGGCAAAATGCTAGAAGATGAAAAGGCGCAACTTGATCGATGGAGGAAACACTTCGCAAAGCTATTAAACGCCGAAAGAATCATCGTTGACCCCAACTTAACTACATCCACTCAGCAAACAACATATAAAAATATACTAGGGCCTGATCCTCCCTCGGTAGAAGAGATACAAAATGCCCTGCGGAGAATAAAGAACAACAAGGCACCAGGAACCTGCGGGATCACCGTCGAGCTGCTAAAGTTCTGGGGACTGGCAATGCTACTTTGGCTGCACATGCTGTTCTCCCTCGTCTGACCAACCGAATTGATACCTAAAGAATGGAAGGAAGGGATAATCCTTCCTCTATGGAAGCGGAAAGGTAGCCGTAGCGATTGCTTGAATTACAGAAGAATCACCCTCCTGTCAGTGCCTGGCAAAGTATTCACCATGACGTTGTTTGATAAGAGTATCTAGTTCATGTGTAAGTGCCGCCGGATTCAGCAAGCAGGTTTCATGCCCAACAGATCCATGACCGAGCAGATATAAACTATTCGACAGGTCATCGAAAAAGCCCGCGAGTTCCAGCGTACAGCATATATTGCATTTGTTGGCATTAAAGCAGCTTTCGACTCCATCGACCGTGAGTTTCTTTGGCTGATACTAAAACGAACGGGACTCCCTGATAAATATTGCGGCCTGTTCAAGGCGCTCTCCACTGGTACAAAAAGCTCCGTCCAGTTTAATGGTCGCCGAAGCCAACTATTCGAGATAGATACTGGTGTAAGGCAAGGCTGTGTTACTGCTCCTGAACTTTTCAACGCGGTGATTGATTATTTCATGGATCAAACCACGAATTGGCTCCAATTGGAACTGAAATATGGCGATAGAGTCCTAGCCGATTGCGACTTCGCAGATGATATTGCCCTGATATGCACTTTTGCAGTTGAACTCGAGGCAGCTCTCAATACACTGTCGGAAGAAGCCCTGAAAGTGGGACTACATATTAGCTGGCAGAAAAAAATAATGATCATCGACCCGGCAGGAAATTCCGCCAACTCGCCATCATTCAACGTATTAGGGCACACTATCGAAGTTCTTAAGTCTTTTACTTACGTTGGATCTGTCATCTCGGAAAATGGTTAGGTTGAAATGGGAGTCTAGTCGCGCATCGCAAAAGCTGCGTCTATTATGGCTCGATTATGCCGTTCCTTGTGGTCAAAGCCCAACATTAGCCGAAAATAAAAATGCAGATCTACAACACGATCGTAACGCAAGCCCTTCTCTACGGTGCTGAAACTTGGCCGGCAGCTGTTTCTGTTCGTGATGCCATAGCTGTGGCCCAAATAAACTTCCTAAGACAAATCGAAGGGATCAAGTGGTACGACTTCGTCTCAAACAACCGACTGCTGACACTAACGGATCAGACTCCTAACTCTCGTCAGCTCGCCATAAGAACTCTACGGTGGTTTGGCCACTTAATTCGCGTGCCAGAAGAAGCACCCGCCAGCATACATTTCAATTTTGATCCCCCTCAACATGGCTGGAAGCACCCCCCGTGGAAGACCACGGTTCAGATGGAGGGACAGCCTTACCCAGTACTTCTCCATGATCGTTACTGATCTCCAAGAAGCAGTCACGCTTGCACGGGACCGTTCGGAGTGGAGGTAAAGAGTCACATCTCTCTCTACACTGGACCACCAGCAGAAGCCTTAAGTCAAGTAAGTCAAGTCATTTTGTTCAACGTAGTTTAAAGTTCTGGAAATTAGGTCTTTGAGGATGACCCCCCCCCCCACAACCCTCGGGCAAGGGTTGTTAGTTATGCCCTGGGGGCATATGAGTTTTTTTTTTTCATAAAAAATGTTGACGTAAAAACCTCAAAAAGTGTTCATTGAGCTGGAAATTGAAAGGGCTAGTGCCTTTTTTAATAGTCAAAAGTGATTGGAGGGGAACTAACCCCCCTCTTACACCCACCATTTCCCCAAACATATCCAATCAAAATTTTGAGATGGCCATTTTGTTCAACGTGGTTGAAAGTTCTGGAAATTAGGTCTTTGAGGACGACACCCCCCCCCCCTAAGCCCTCAAGGTTTTAAGTTATTCCCTGGGGGTATATAAGGTTTTTATAGAAAGGGTTGTGGTAGAGACTTCAAAAAGGGCTTATTCGATTGGAAATTGAAAGGGCTACTGCCCTTTTTAATAGTAGAAAGTGATTGGAGGGCAACTAACCCCCCTTTCACGCCCACCATTTCCCCAAGCACATCCAATCACAATTTTGAGATAACCGTTTTTTCAACGTTGTTTAAAGTTCTAGAAATTAGGTCTTTGAGGAAGACAACCCTCAGGGTAAGGGTTGTAAGCTATGCCCTTGGGACATATAAGGTTTTTTATAGAAAGCGATGTTGTAGAAACTTCAAAAGGGGCTCATTAGATTGGAAATTGAAAGGGCTAGTGCCTTTTTAATAGTCGAAAGTGATTGAAGGGCAACTAACCCCCCTCTCACGCCCATTATTTCCCAAAGTACATCCAATCAAAATTTTGAGATAGCCTTTTTTTTCAACGTAGTTGAAAGTTATAGAAATTAGGTAAGCAACTAACCCCCTCTCACGCCCACCACTTACCCAAACACATCTAATCAATATTTTGAGATAGCCATTTTGTTCAACGTAGTTTAAAGTCTTGGAAATTTGGTCTTTGAGGATAAATGCATACAAGGTTTTTATAGAAAGTGTTGCCGTAGAAACTTCAAAAAGGGCTCATTCGATTGGAAATTGGAAGGGCTAGAACCCTTTTTAATAGTTAAAAGTGAGTAGAGACCAACTAACCCCCTCTCACTCCCCCCATTTCCCCGTACACATTCAATAAAAATTTTGAGACAGCCATTTTGTTCAACGTAGTTGAAAGGTCTAGAAATTATGTCTTTGAGGATGAAAAAACCCTCACATTCCTCAGGGCAAGGGTTGTAAGTTATACCCTAGGGTCATATAAGATTTTTATAGAAAGCGTTGTCGTAGAAACTTCAGAAAGGGCTCATTCAATTCGGAATTGAGAGGGCTAGTGCCCTTATAATTAGTCAAAAGCGACCAAAAAACAGGCTCAGTCTTTTTACCTGAAAAAGACTATGTCAGTATAAAACAAACAGAAATTAATTAAAAAGACTTATTCCACAAAATAAGTTTTTCAAAAAAGCAAAGAACTCCATTAAACCAAAAATGAACAAAAATAGAGCCAAATAATCTACCAAGCATACAACTACCACAAATCGGAATCAAAAAATAAATGAGACCCAAAACGAATAGAGATTAAAATTAATCACAGAGTCAAACTAAAAACGAGCAGAAATTAATAAGAGTAGGGTTCTAAATCCCTATGCTTTTTAAAAGCCAGAATATAATTTGTACTTTACTGAAAAAATTCTTTTAAATGTTTTTATTTTTATAACTTTAAGAAATCAAAAATTAATTAAGATTTAAAAAAATAAATATAAGCATATGTATATTAAACTGACAATGCATATTTTGTTTCAGTAAATTCATTTGAATTTTGTTTTCAGTAAAGTACAGATTATATTTTGGTTTTTAGAAAGCATTGGGGTTTAGAACCCTACTCATATTATTTTCTGCTCGTTTTGAGTTTGACTCTGTGGTTTATTTTAATTTCTCTTTGTTTTGGGTTTCATTTATTTAATAATACTGATTTGTGGTAGTTGTATGCTTGGTAGATTATTTGGTTTTATGGAGTATTTTACTTTTTTTGAAAAACGTATTTTGTGGAAGAAGTTTTTTCTAATTAATTGAAAGAAAGAATCCTAAAAAGAATCCCCTGCATCCATGTCTAATGTAGGATCAACTAATTGGATTTAATATACTAAGTGCTTTCGGAAATTAAGACAACTGCCGGTTTTTCCAAGAATTAAAGTCAGGGTCCAAATCAAAGGAATTTCCCGTCGCTCAATGACCCCCGTGCACAGCTTCAGATATGGCTTTTCTAATTTAGTTTAGCTAATATGACCGAAGTCTGTAGCTCCATCTCCTATGTTCGAAATTGGTTTTAGGAGGTAATTTTCAAATGTGTCTTACAAAACAGTTTCAAGGAGTTTAAAAAGATCTTTGCTTCACACTTTTAGCACCGTTCATAAGGTAGGGCAACATTCTTTTACTGTTTGTTCTTACACATAATGTTCGAGTTAGGTGTAACCACAAATAGGGGTTAGAATAGCCTCTGTTTGCTTCTTATTCGTTTTTCATCTGTTAGGTCTATTTGAATATTTAGTTATTTTTTCACTCTAAATTTAAGTCAGATAAGTTAGCTGCAACACTTTTAAATATATTATGGCATTAAAAAGAATTTGTCAAAATGGACTAAAAAGTATAAATACACACGCTAAAAAAAAAAAAAAAAAAAAAAAAAAAAAAAAAAAAAAAAAAAAAAAATCAACTGTCAATTTTTGTCCAAAAGTGTAAACGATAAGGAAAACTAATGTTTCATTTTTTCCCCTAGGGTTTTCACCACTTAACTATGTCAAACTCCATTAAGTTTTAAAATTTGTAAAGCAGTGTCACATCAAGGCAGTTCTCCAACTGGATTACTGTTTTTATTTTAATTAATACAAACTATTACTTCAATCAGGCCATGTTATGACAAAACATACGTTTTTCCTGCTAGAACGAAAAAAAAAACTAATACTTGAACAAAATAGGGCAGATCAGACTTAAAAAATTGCTTCCTAAAACTGCTACACTTTCACAAAAGGGTTACGTTCCATTCAGTTATAATCCAAACTTCCATCTAATTCTTCTTCTAAATCTATAATTCGATTTTTCGTTTTTCCAATCATGATTTAGATGTTTTGCAATGAGTTCCTTCTACTACATCTTGAAGATTTGGCTCCAATCTATGACAACACTTCTTAAATAAATTTGCCATTACTATACTGCACGAAGTTTCTATTTCATGAGGATTCGTAGCTCCTCACCCCCCCCCCCCCAAAAAAAACAGAAAAAAAACAAAGGCTTGAAAAGACGGTTGAGAGAAAGGGCAAACGTCGGTCAGATTTAATCTCAGCAGCAAAGTCTCCATCCAAGTTTGGTAAAAATTTGACAGGACTACTTTTCTTAGGCCTTGAAAGGGTAGCATCTATGGCTCAGAGCCGACTGCTTCTTACTTAGTTACTTACTAACAACTCACCACAGCACCAAGCCGCCTGAGCCAACACAGCTACGCACGCTCCTCCTCCATCCTAATCTTTTCAAAGCCCCCCTCCTTACATCCTCCCAGGAAGTTCCTATTTCCCTTAAATCTCTCTTCCGCCCCAACTACGGACGACCTGCTTTCCGTTTAGCCCTAGATGGCTGGCCGAAAAGAACAATCTTTGGCTATCTGTCATTCTTCATCCGCAGAACGTGGCTTAGCCATCTAAACCTTTCTCTTATCATAGCCCTAGAAAGCGGAATTAAACCACGCTTTTCGTACAGCCTACTGTTTGAAATACGGTCGGGTACCAAAAACAATCCGTAGGCAATTCTTATGGAAAACATCTAGCAAATCTCCGTCCATTTTTCGAAGCACCCATGCTTCAGAACCATATTTTCCCAGTGTCACCACTGTAGCTTCCAATATTCTAATCTTGGTTTGCAGATTTATTTTCCTATTCTTCCAAACTTTTTTCAGCGGCGAAAAAACACCCTGAGTTTTGGCGATTCTACTTTTAACATCTTCACTGCTCTCATCGTCTTTACTAATAATACTACCAGTTTCCCCTGTGGCAGAGTTCACACAAATACCACTAGCGCTACTTAAATATAAGGCTATTTTCCTTGGTCAATTCTATCATTGTTTCTAGAATTCATTGACTATTACAGTTTATGAGTCTACCGTGTTAAAAATCAATTTGAGCCATATCTATAATCGTTAGTTAGATTAAAAAAAAATTACACACAGCACTGATTTGAAAGCAAGCAGGAAATAATTAAAAAGCGGAAAGGTTGAAAATCACTTCGCACGCACAATTAATATGGCAGAGGACTTTTTTTTGAAAACCACAGTAAAATCCAGATTGTTTAAAAAAAACAAACAGAAAAGATTAGATGATTCTAAACACCCAGAATGTGTTGAAAAATTCAAAGGACTCCTGAATCAGATACTATTTTTTATTAAAAAAAAGAACAAAAAACAACATACTTATCTTTACTTTTCATTCAATCTCCGTAAAATATAAAACTTTAATGATAAAACCTAATTTGCCAAACTCTTCTTTCATTTTTGAATGATTTTCATCAGATTACTGAATAATAATTGACTGAAAAAAGAAAAAGATCCTTTCTAAACATCAAAATAAAGCCTTACAGCCCTTTTAATTATGAGTGGCACGAATTTAGAGGGATAATGGTTACTTTTACCATTTCTAAAGATTTCTTATGAATATTCACGATTTCAATAATTACTTTAAACTTCAACAGTTCTGTATCCTTAATCAAACTAAATAAAATCAAAGAGATTTGAAAGTTGCGGATCTTTGCAATAGCGTCAAAATTGCGGCATCTTTCTTGTGCCGTAAACGATAGTTCTGCGTAACTCAATTACTTACTGTCAGAATTATTAGCTTCCAATCCTAAATACAGATTATAATGTCCGGAAAGACTAGAAAGTTAGTGCAACTATTAGCTATACTTAAATCTTAGTTCATACATAGAAGCTCATTTCAGAGGGTGAGGGCAGGGGGAGGGGATGGGGAAAAAAAAGGAAAAAAATCTATGGGTGTCAAAACCGAACCCAAATATTCAACATTTTGATTGCTTTTTGGGAAATTAAACTTAGCTCTTTGGATCCGATAAAAACATGACACACAACAAAGTATTAGTACCGCCTTTAGTAGCTTTCCCCTTCAAAATGGCGCCACTTTTTATGTGGCCTCTATTTCTCAGTAGCTCTAAAAAACAAGAAACTTTTTTAATTTTGCACCCCGATGAAAAAGGGACACAATTATCATCCATTAATAGGGTTAGAGCGACAAGGCTTAAAGCGACGAATGGCAACTATCAACTCTTAGCTAAAGTTTGATCCAATCCCAATTAAATTTTTCCAAAAAAGTAAAGAGCGATTCAGAGTCCACTTAGTGATTCTGGTGTAATTACAAGTTGAGTTGAAAGACATATTTTAGGACGTCAGAAATATAAACATATTGACGGGGAGCGACGACCCCAGAGACTAGTTGTTTTGTTAGGCGTTGTTTTACTATGGGAAACGTCCATAGAAAGACTTTGCTCAAAAGCTCTTGAGAGACTATCAAGGAGAATCACAGTTGCTACTATACTGATACAGCAACACTTCTGCTGGCACAACAAGAAGTATTGAAACTCACAAACCTCTTTCTATAACTGGCAAAACTAGGTTTAAGCATGTCCGGTAGTTACCATTACGTGAAGATAGTCACCACGGCGACATTTCTAATTTATCAAAAAACTATGTAATATTAAATCTCTTAAATGTCGAGACTCAATTCAGAGAAAATATATCAAAACACTACAGTAAATAAAAACTGCAATAAATTTCATTTAAAGAATCTTTCTTGTTTTAGGAGATGCTCCCTCCCACTTTCTGTTTAAGTATACCAAGAACATGTAAAAGTAATATTTTATATTAGCGTTAAGAATTTTCTACAATAAGAAGGAAGCTGTCAGCCTGAAGTATCCATATTTCAGGCTTAAGCCTAAAAATATTTTTTAGAATGAGGAGAAACTGAGGGTGGGGGTAAATTCATACCTCTCATTCTCCTTCCACCACTCATTATAGAGCTGTTATATAAAGAATTATAGAGCTAACTAAATCTCACCTCTTGTACTAAGGCATTATGCTTCAAGGATTTCCTCGATTTCATTATTCTGACTATAGCTGCCTGAAGGAAATTTTTCCTATCTTCGTCCACATTTTTCGCTTCTTCAATTTCCTGAGTTTGAGATTCTCTTGTTTGAGCAATAGGCACTTTAAATCGATTCTTTTTACTTGCAAACGACAAATTGACGCGAACTACCGTATCACCAGATAAATCCTAAAATATGACAATGTGTTTTTCAAAGAGAAAAAAAAGAAGCAACTATTTCCAGAATTTATTACTATTATTAATAAAATCAGCTTAAAAATAGAATAATCATGGTTATTCCGGAAAAAATACGGTCAAAATGTGAAGATCTAGTAGCTATATTTTCCCGATTGGCCAACAACAAAAGTTCAAAGATAGTTCTTAAATACTTGTGTAATTTTTGAAAAACGTTTGTAATCCCTCAAGTCTTTTGAAAGACATACTAATATCGATATTTTGTAATTTTTTTCGCGATGCGTAATGTAATAAATAGCGACTTCGGATTTCATTCTACGGTTATAAGATTCGGTTAATGGCAAAGTATGGATAAAGAAAGAATTACAGAGTAAACACTCTTAGTATATTCAAATATCATTAAAAGGTAGTTTTTTTTTCTAAATCTTTATTGCACTTTTGAGAACTCTCTGCAAACAGTTTTGAGATTCAATAAAATGCGTTTCATACAAAAGTTCATGATTAATCAGGAGCCACCCTCTTTTTTCCTTTTTAAATGGCAACTTTTACAATCGGGCTCCAAAACTCTTTGACTTCCATTAAAATCCGAGGCGGCTCCACTGACAGTCGATCCGTTCACCATAATTGAATTTCTTGGCAGGATAGAATAAATTTAACCACCAAGTCTTTTCCAGCAATACCATTTACTTCATAAGTTTGGTCCGAAAAAGGTCAGACAAAACTTTTGACTTTGCTTACTTTAGGCTATATAATTTGAGATTCTACTCCAAAAGGAGCGCCTTAGCTACGCTTCGAGTTAAACTGAGATAGACGCGTGCAATCGCCTCGATTGACCAAAACAACACCAGTTGACGTTTGCTTTCGCTTGCATTGACACAAAATTAAATAATGAGCAGTTGTGATACAATAGTGATCAGATTATTGGACAACATAGGGGATGAAGATTATGATTGTGAGAAATGTAGAAGGCAATACATAGCGCTCACTCAGGGCCAGGACCGTCAAGAGAAGCCCAAACTCTAAAATTTCCAGAAAAGGAGATCGCAATAGCTGGTAAGTATTATTTAACATACACTGCCCTCAATTAATAGCCAGTTACAACATTTGGCTTATAACTTTAAAACGGGGAGAATTGGTAGGTTTGTCTCAAAATGGCAGTCAATAACCAGGTATTGGAATATTGTTTCAGGCTATAAGACTGAATGTGGGAAAACACCATTGAAAGTTTTGAAAATAAAGAACACAAGTTTTACTTTTGAAGAACTACAGGTTATAAGAAAAGAAGTGTATACTTGATTGCATAAAGGCCTTATTGTTAAAGTGCCGAGTCCAGAACAAAGCAAATACTTTGTATTTCTCCTGTTTTTACGGTCCCGAAGGAAAATGGTTCTTGATTTATGCTAAATTTTAAAAAGCGTTTAATATGACCATTTTAAAATGGAAAGTGTACAATCTACTGTTTAATTAATGACAAAAAATTGTTACCTGGCCTCTGTAGACCTTGTCGATTTATATTATTCATGCCCAGTTGATTTTCATAATCACATATGGTTTTTTTTTTACTGAAATAGATTGTTGCTATGCTTACACATTTTTGCCAAATGGATTATCAACAGCCCGAGGGTTCTTACGAAATTCTTTAAACCCGCTTCTCAGTTCTCCCTACTTTGACAAAGAGGTTATTTATCAGTTGTTTACATGGTTAACTTACTCATTCTGGGAAGGTTACTTTTATAATGTCAATACAGCGTTTACGAAATAGTGAAATTACTGTCAGAGTTGGGGTTTGTGATTCACCCACAAAAGTCAGTTCTTATTTCAAGTCAATAAATAGAATTTCTGGGAGATCTGTTAGATTCACGATCAATGCGTATTTTCTTGTCGGAAAGAAAAATTAAAAATGTAAGATTTAGTTTCAAAGTTTAATAATCGAGAATTGACTACGATTAGAGAATTGGCCGAAACTCCAGGCGTTCTTGTTTCAACCTTTCCAGCAGCGGATAGTGATCAAAGAGCAAATCTTGGCTCTCGGAGCCCCGAGTTTCAAACTCGTGCTCGATATGGCTCTCGGAGCCCTGAAATTAGTTCTAGGAACGTAAGATCTAGCTCTCATAGCCCAAAAATAGGTTTTAGAACCACTAGAACTGGCTCGGCGTGCCCCAGAAAATCCATGTCCAAAGAAATGACAGAAAAAAAGCACAAAGGCAAAAGATTAAAAGAAAGCACGTCAAATGACGGTATATTTAACACGGTTTCTGAAGAACGTTCGAAGTTCCAAGATCCATGAACGTTCCATGATCCATGAAGATCCATGAAGTTCCAAGAACGTTCGAACGTACGAAGAAGGGTTCCAAGATCCATAAAAAAAAAACTTGCCAAAAATGTAATCCATGACCAAAGACATGCAAGGGGGCCTACTATTATTGCCGATGGCAGAACGAGGCCCCCTGTCCAAACTATCGCGAAAATGTTAGCAAGATTCTACGATAAACCAATTGAAAGTGGACAACAGTTATTTGTTTTTTGGAATTACTCATTTGATTTTGTTATATTTGAAATATCTTTCTATAAACTAATTTTTGTACAACAGCCTCTTTTTACGAGGGCTATTATTGATTATCCGCACTGGTTTAGCTCATAATGAACTTTAAAATCTCAGTTTAACTCGAAGCGTAGCTAAGGCGCTTGTTTTGGAGTAGAATTGATAAATTAAACGAAAACTTACCAAGTTTGAATTTTGGTTGTAATTCTACTCCAAAGAAGGAGCGCCAGCGTAGATGAGAGTTCAACTGGCCTCCCAATTTCCCTTCCCGTTGAACTCTCAGCGTTTCATCATGAGCTTAACCACCGCAAATTACAATGACTTTAAAATACTGGTGTTGTTTTGGTCAATCGAGGCGATTGCACGCGTCTATCTCAGTTGAACTTTCAGCTACGCTGGCGCTCCTTCTTTGGAGTAGAATTACAACCAAACTTCAAACTTGGTAAGTATTCATTTAATTTATCAAATAAAAAGCTAGAGAGATCTGTAACAACCAACTATAAACACTAATGGTCTGTAACAGTATTTAAATTGTAATCAACATGAAAAACTGCATTAGGAAAAGTAAGCATCATGACAAATATCGATGGCTTGTTACTGTGTGTAATCAATGGTAAAAGGGATATTAGTTTCCTGTAATTCCGTGATAAAAAGTGTGCCTTAATTTTTTTGGTTTGTCTCTGTGACTTATTTTCGTAAGCGAATCAGATTATTCTTTATTTCAGGAGGGACGAACAACCCCACTTTACAAAAACCCCGATTGGTTTCAAAACTTCAACTGAAAGATTTTAAGCCAATAGAAGAACGAAAATAAATATCAATTAATTGGTTTTTATTCTTATTGGTTGGAATACTATACAGTTTGGGAATAACAAGCTTAATACATTTACAAAAAGTCAAACAATGGAGACAATAAAAAAAGGAAAAAAAGAAATTAGCGCTGCTGTTTATTTGAGCGCCGCAATCGTCCGGTAAAAATGATCTCCTGAATATTTTGTTGTCTGGCTACGTGCTTGAGTGTCTAGTGTTCTTAATTGTATTTTAAAACATATTTAGTTGAACTGGATTCTAAAAAATATTTACTACTGAATTATAAAGTTTCTTTTTTAATGTAATGTTATTAATTCTGATTTTTATGTAATGTCCTCGTGTTTATCTAAGGTTAAGCGCCAACAAAGTGATATGAAGTTGAAGAAATGAAAAATAAAATTGAACAAATTGGCTTTTAAAGCCTCATATACCGAGAAGAAACAAAGCAAAATATCTCTCCAAACATGACACACATTTCATAGCGCGTAATTACGCAAGTTGACGGAGCAGAGCAATATGTCAGCAGAAGTATATATGTTAGAGCCATAGTTTCAGTTGTTACTTGGATTTCCATCGGAAACATTTCCCATTGCGCGTGCGCGAAGGCAGGGTCATGAAGCTTGTGTGTTTTTAGATCTGTGTCGAAAATTTTCAATTGAGAGTATAGTACTTTTCGCTACTGTCTATTACCTTTACTCTGATATTACTGAATCAGATTTAGGATTTCATTAAGAGAATCACTTTACGCACCTTGAGGTCTGATTTATCAGAAAGTAGAATTTTCTGCTCAAGAAGGCCGAAGAGATTCCTAGCAAACTGATCCTCATTCAAATTAGTGGCTTCTTGTAACTGACTACACTTGACTTCATCTATTGTCTCAAACTGTGAAAGGATTCCATATTGAAATGCAAAAACAGTGGCAATATAGGATCGTTTCAGGTACGTAAGTCGAACATCAACTGCAAATGGGATGTTCGGATTAGTGGTGCTTTTCCTTTTTTTCATTTTCGCCTCTTAAAAAAGAGGCGAAAGAAATAGATGGTTAGTTATACACAGTTTTTCCTTTGTGCATAATTGCATTTGGGTTGGGACATTCTGCATTTTCGGTTCCCGCTAACCCAAGAAGGGAAGAAGAAAAAAGGTTCGAAAGTTAATAGATTAGACAAATAGTAAAAAAAAAAAAAAAAAAAATACAAGCCTACAAAGTTCAATTTGAATCCATCTGTTAAAACCACCAAACTGGTTATTAGTTTTTCAGAATTTTTATTGTAAAGTTGTGATTTGAAATGTGACCTCCCTCACGTTTAAGCTCAAAAGCACAACTATCACTAGAACTGTTAGAACCTATCTAGGTTAGACAATCAGCCTGCGTCACTTTGTTTTTCGTTTTCTTAGAAAAACCCATAATCATAGAATACCAAGGTCATCAGTACACTAATATTACCTGAAAAAGAATACCAACAGTAAGACACAGTTTTATCCTCCAAAATGCATGATGCCCTCTAATTTCCAAATATCATGACTATTCATTCATTTCCTAAATTTAAATAGCTTTTGATTGATTCGATGACAGGGTCAGCTGTGTAGTCTCTTTTCTTTTTTCGCCACTATATCTTGTGGTAAGGCGGTATAGTACAAAAGAGTATACTTTAAGCGTCTTCCTTATATAAAAAACTAGATGGCCTTATAAGGAATGTCATCAATACATATTTTTTACTGGTAAAAAACATAATAAGTAAAAAATAATTTTTTTAACTAAAGAGAACACAGGAAAATGTTTTCCGCGTAGAGCCTCTTTAAAAAGGCCATACAAATGAAGTTTGATGGGCGAAGTTACGGCAGTATAAGTTACTAGGAAGGATCTCACAAGCCAATTTTTGAAGTATTTCTTGATTGGGCGTGCACGAGCATGAAGAAAAACCAGCCTTTTAGTCAAGAGCTCACAGGGTTTTGTGCAAATGACAGCCCTTAATTCATACTTACAGTATTCCGCAATTCAAAGGAGCCTACCTATTGTGACTATATTGATGATCAAGGAGCCACCAACAGCAATTGATACAGTGATAAACTCACAAAAAAATAAGCCCTGTCATTCAAAGGAAACGTCATGGACACTTGACTAAAGGAGTGAATTTCCTTCATGAAAAGCACGCCCAAATACGGTACTGCTAAATCAACAAAGAGCTGAAACCTGGGTTGGAAGATCCTTCCAAATCATCCCTACAGCCCTGACCTCGCTCATCAGGTTTTCATTTGTATGGACACCTTAAGGAAACCATACGCATAATATGCTTTCGATAAATTGAAGAATTTGATGCCAGAGGCATACACAAATTAGAAAAATGGCGGGACAAGTTTGTAAATGTTGCTCAAAACTGTGTTGACAAGAAGCCAAAGTTTTGAAATGATTAAGTAAATCGTTTCTCAGCTACAGCGATTTGTCTCGTTACTTATAGAATAGCCACAAATATTTATTTACATATAAATTGCTTCTAAAGACTGACCTAAAACCTGGTGATCCGAATGTTCTACATCAGGGATTTATCTACATGAAGAATATTATATTTCTAACTATATAAACTGTACCTCATAAAGCAACTGTTTAAAATTATGCCAACTAATGTTTCACTGCCACTTTAACGTAGCCAATATCTTTGTTCAATTTCTTAAACAATAATTGTCTTTCTTTTTCGCCATTAATGCTAAAATATTCTTTTCCATACAAAACAGAAAAAGGAAACACACCTTTCAGGCCTCATTATATACACATAGATCCTACCTTAAAAATTACAGTCAGCCAAATTATTTTGTTTCCTTAGCACGAGAAAGAATGAAACTGCCTATCAGTAGGTTTATTATTGGTTCAATTTACTCCATGCAAGCAATGGTGTCAACACTTTATATTCTATGTACAAATTCTGAATCTATGAGCAGTACAACAGAGCAAAAATATCAGAATTTCTTTACAACCGTCCATTTATAACCACAAAAGATACGAGCCAAACAGAGCTTAACTCTTAATTTCAGACTTCTATATTTCCATTGGAAAATGATAATTTCAACTCTAACTTGAAAACATGCACGTGTGTTCAGTGTGAAATGTAGTCAGTTTTGTAGGTTTCTGAAGTAAGGGTTTTGTAAAATAACCTTACCTAAACTGTGTTGATACATCCACGTTAACTTTCGTCCATTGAAAGTCCGTCTGTAAAAAGCTTCATACTAAAAGAAAAATATTAAGCCATTAAAATAAATATGCGCGAATTTATCAATCCAACTAAGTATTACATTAAAAAAAGTGTCATAAAAAATAATTAATAATGAAAAGAAAACAAATTGGAGGCAGGGGAGGGGAATTCCTTTGTCCTCCTTTTTACCGATCATATAAAAAATATAAATCTGAATTTTGTGACGTAAATTCCCACAAAAAAAAAACCAAAAAAAAACAACAACAAACAAACAAGGAAGAAAAATTTACTCAGAGCCCCTTGAGACTCAGGCTGGGTATTTATTCCAACCCCTATTAATGGTCCTGTATTTCCCCAAGTTAAAAATAAAATAAAATTTTTTTACCCACTTCTCGGGAGTAAAATTAGCAGTATTAGAAACTTACTTGAATAGACAATAATTATCATAGTATTTGGTTAAATAATCAATAGCTGTATGAGCAATATGGTTTGATCGGACTTTCTAGGGCTATTTTGAAAGAAAGGACAATATGGCTAGGCCATGTTTTAATGATGAAGATGATGGATTGCCAAAAAGTTTTGCTTTTTGGCTATCCAAGGCCGTATCGAAGGGAGGGGGGTTTGACCCCCCCCCCCCCTCCGAAATATTTGTC